>VVHJ01027505.1:14673-25943 GCA_015107715.1 Tylochromis polylepis
GAAAATGTGTAAAAATAAAAAAAAAAAAAAAAAAATCTTATATATATATATATATATATATATATATATATATATATATATATAAAATTGAAATAATCACAAAGTTTGGTGATTTATAAATAACAGTGGTACACTGCTGCACTGGTTAGTACCATCACCTCACAGTGAGCTAGTTCTGGTTTGAACCTGCTGGCTGCAGCATGTGGTTTGCACTTGGTGTTTCAGGTGCTTCTCACAGTTCACAGAAATAGCAAGAAAACTGGTGATTCTAAATAGGTTGTTGGTGTGTAATGAACATACTTGTCTGTCTCGCCGTGTGTAGTCTCATTTTTAGTTGGACACCTGCTCATCCCGTGATGCTTGACAGGATAGGTTTAATACTTATAAGAGTAGGAGAAGAGGGAAAGAGGCAAACAAGAGCTCCATGTTGATACTCTGCAGTTAGAAACCTTGTCCTTCTTCAGAAACATGCCCCCATTTTTTTTTTTTAATTTTTGAAGCGAGGGATTCAGAAGACAATGGGCTAAAAGTCAAAAAACAAACAAAACTCTGCCCAAAAAACCCTCAAAGCTTCACAAAGACAGCAACAGTCATGGATTTCCTTGCTTGACTTAAACTCCAATGAATATTTATAAAATTTATGAGGGCCAATATTCTACCACTTAAACTGCTACGCTTGTACATTTTTTTTAATCTTAGAAATACATTCAAATGAACTTTATGAAATTAGAGAAAAGTCATTGCAGCTCGGGTATATAATTTTTACTTGTGGTGGACAAATGAATAATAAATAAATAAATAATAATAATAATATTGAGATAATGATAAGATCAACTTAACCAATTTTCACTCGTCTTTCAGACGCCTAAAAAAGATGTTAAATACGCACTGTGTTAAGCCACAATGCAAAAATACTGCTGTTATAATTAGCAAATAATTACTAGACAAAGACTTATGTCAGCTTAGAGTGTGATACAACCCCCTTTGATCCTTTTTGGTTTTTCTTAAAATGAGACCGGAGTTTAGGAAAATGCTGAGGAATCGAGCTTCCATGAAATTGACAAAGATGTCTTTACTGTCAGTGTTTTACTCCTCAAATGTCCTTAACATCAAAGATCGCGAGCTTTACTTTTTTATTTAAAAAAAAGAAACAGATGCATGCATAAACAGTATCAAACATAAAGAATTTAAAAATAAATTTAAGTTAATGTGTAATCTTTGTACTTGACGGATAGTCTTTCATTTTAATAATAAAAGTTTAACGTATTCTTCTATGTGTACCTAAATAAGTGCTTTGGGTTTTTGTCAAGGCAGACTGAACTAAAGTATAACAGTTCTTTATTTACAACACCAAGTGCACTATATACAATGTGGGGGGAATGGTCAGGGGCTCCAGGGATCCACTGGCAGGAAGGAGGTAATAGGTGCTCCACACTCGCTAGCTGATCCACGCTCCCCCCGTGATCCAATCCACTCCGCACAAACACTCCACGCCAAACTGTCAAACACTCACGCTCAGATATCCAGGGGAAAAAAGGGTTACAGGTCCAGGAAATCTATGTACAAACAGACGAGTAATATCAAAACCAGGAAACCACTAGGAAAACACGAGAGAAGACGAGAGCCGGGGTTACACTAACGTGTCTCAAACAACGATCCAGCGACGAGAAGCTGTGAGCCACTAGCTTAAGTAGTGGCCAGGGAAACAGGATGATGAGCGACAGGTGTGTGATTACTTGCAGGTGCGTGAGCCAAAGGCGGGAGCGCGCAGTGAGCTCCGCCCGGGCAGAGTGAGGCAGGCGAGAGAGAGAGAGAGCGAGAACAAAACAAAAACACATGTAGCCTCGCTAGACCGGCCGGGCAGACACAGGGACCATGACAGTTTTACACTTTCCTGAGAACGTCTTATTCCACTATATATGCTTACTTACCTTCTCACCTGCTCAAATTTACATTTTACTTGGTCATGATGAGCTGCATTCTTTTATCATTTATAATGAGATTAAACATTTAAAAATTATATTTTAAGAAGTGCTGTAGCACAGTCTAATCTTTCTTTTTTTTTGGCTGACTCACTTCTTGCTATGTTTAATGATAATGGGTTGTTGTTGTTGTTTTTTTTTCATTTTTCACCTGACTGATCCATTGTTGATGTTTGTGTAATAAGGTATTAATTTCGAATGCAACGTTGTGCTGCAGTAGTTTAGTTCATCTTTTCTGCTGTCTGCATTAGAGCAGTGTCCTCAAAATTGTGTCACTTGAAGAATTTGAAGAAGCGAAGCACTTCTCTTTGGCAGGTATAACTAGCATCATCCTCTTCATTTCTGGTATATATACCAGACATATAATGGTGCAGTTTGTCCACCCTCCTGCATGGCTGAGACTGAAGCAGAGAATTTTGAGGCAACCTTTGTTGTGATTTGGTGCTATATAAATAAAATAAAATAAAAAAACAAAGTTGAATTTAATTTAATTGAATGGGTTTATAATGCTCCTAGGGTGTGATATGATTTGTTATGGTATTCAAGTCAGTAAAAGAAATTTGGGTAAGGTGACCATTTTAATAACAGCATCAATAAAAAGTGATGTTCAGTGTAATCAGATAAAACCAAATTAGAACACATCATTTATCATTCCTGTTCTCAGAACTGAATTGAATTTGGCAGCTTTAAGCTAATCTTTCACTGGTTACCTTTGACCGCACATTGTGAGAAGATGCAGATGACTTGAATATGATGTGGTGTCTAATGGCTTCATCTAAATGAAAGACCTTTCTGGGTACACTATGGGGTTTTATGCAAGTTTCATAGAATAATATTGCACTGGAAAGATTGAAGTTATAGACCGCTGACATAAATTGAGGCCAGAAGAACGGCAGTAAAAGAAGAGTAGTAAAATTCAGCCTAAAATAATTTGGAACTTATGTGTCTTATGATTCCAACAAGTGTGAAATAAAGAGATGCCAAGATATGATAGGGTTGCTAAAGTTGCATGAAGGAAAGTCAGATGTTGGTTAGCTTACATCCCACAGAATTTAAGCAAGACAATGCCCTTCAGTCAGTCAGTCCAAATAAATAGTGATAAGGAGACAGTCATTACAAAATCCGGATACAGCAGAGTCTATGGTAGATGTCCAAACTGCCGTATTTTCAAAGCACAATGGAACCACATCTTGGCCACACGGACGTCACATAATGGCTGGAATGTCCTGAAATGTAACATCAAACACTGCAGTGTTGCTTGTGATTGAAAGGGACCTCCAGAAAAGGGCAATAATCACATGCTTTGAAAATACAAAAAAGTATTTTCTTGTGCACGCCACTCCTTTACCAGGCATTGTGTGCATTTCTCACAGTCTTTGTTGTGCTTTCACGAGCTTTCACAAGCTTTCCACATAAATAGTTTGCCTCTATTCTAACTGTTGTTGTTTCATTGTACTTGATGCTGGAAACCAACACATTTTTACTGTCAGCTGTGACAATGAAATCGCTGAAAAAGTCTTCTAAAAAAAAAAAAACACAGCATGTTTAACTGAAATTTTATTTTTGACTGAAACAGAATTGCTTAGTTGCACAGGGCAGAAGTGCTATTTTTCCCTCTGGCTTTAAAACTGGATCTTAACCTGATTAGACTTTTAAGTGGTACAAAGAAAAAGCAACATATCAGTCCTGTTTGGATGTTACCTTTTGTTTTTAAAGGGTTAAATGGATTAGCAACTCAATATATTAAGGATTTTTAAACTATACAGATCTCTTCAAGGTCTCTGAGGTCATTCTTTCAACAGCTTCTATCAGGATGTCTGTATTGCCTACAGTGGTGATTCGAGTGTCTCTTGGGGCCCTAGGCAAAAATGAACAGGAGTCCCTCCAACCAGCATTAATCACCATTATATTATAAATAATTTGGCACCTCCAACCACAGCGATTGTCCCATAAAATGACAGTTAAAACATTATTCTAGAAGTGCCAGAGACCACCTTTATTTTCTTAACAATGCCCAAGAACAAGTTGACTGGTTATGAAGCTTCAATGGTAACAAATTAAGACTAACAAGTCAATTGTCATGTCCCTGCGGGAAGTTTAATTATTCAAGTATCTCTGACTATTTCAGACTAGACTTGCAGCATTTAGTTTTTTTTAGCATCGTATGTGATCTGCTCCACTTAACATTGTCTCGCTTTTTTTTATAATCCTTTTTGATTTCTTTTCTTTTTTTTCACTTCCAGAATAATAAGACATTTTCATCAGGTTTGTTTAAACAGAATCTTGCACCACTTGCAAGGGGAGTGAGTGGAATTTGATGGGAGCATCTTATGGAGATCAGGTGACTGCTGCTGTCAGTACAACCCTTGCACTTTGTCACTGCTGTAGTCTTACCTTTGTCAGTGGCCTACTGGGTGCTCAGGGTCCTCCAAGCAGTTCCCTGCCTTCCCTGGTGACAAGTTTTTTGCTCTTCCTATACAGTGCTGTCACTATTTGTAACACATATTTTTTTGTATATTAGGTGAAATACTTCGGGTCAGCTTCAATGACTGCAGAAAACAGTCTTTTCTACAGTCAGTGGTCAGCTTGTATTTTTTGTTAATGTGATATATGAATTTACTTGACTAAGTTAATCATCAAGAATGTTTAAGAATGTGATTTTTTTTTTTGTAATATACAAATAATGAATATTGAATAACACTGAAGAAATGGTTTGAATTGCTATGTGTGTTTTTTTTTTGTTTTTTTTTTGGGGGGGGGGTTGGGTTTTTTTTCACTCTATGGTCCTATGTCAGAGAATGTTAACATTCTGTTTGTCTGTTTGTTTCTTTTGGATTATCACACAAACTACTAAATAAAAAGTTCAAAAAAATTGTGGCAGGACAGGATCATTTGGAGAACCAGAGGGCCTCAGACAGCCAACCACATCCTCTAAATACGAAAGAGTCACAAGCTCAAACTGGTCAAAAACAGCAGAACAAGGGCTCGAGACAGAGGGGTCAGACTCATGGGCAAAGATGAGAGCCTGCATAATTGCAACCTTTTCACTAAAAAAACACATAAAATGATTAGACAGTTTATGAGAGGCCTCCAGACAGCCACTTTGTGGAGCATGGTATGAATCTTTTCATGAAACACTCCAGGAGTAACAAACACACGCCCAGCTCTCCCGTCCAGTCTGCGGCAGCCGCGTAGCAACTGGGAGAAAACGGTCGCAGTAGAAGAAGAAAAGCCGGAAGCGCTACGGATGTTTTGGAAAACGGTCGGCTGTAGGGTAGGGTAACTGAGCTCTATAGGAATTTGACGTTTGCTCCTATTTGGCTTACTTTATGTCACTGAAATAATGAAAGTGAACTATTCAGACAGTAAGGACGACATGTAGCGTGTACGGCTGCGGTTTTGTTGTTTCTTCTGTTGGCCTAGCTTAAATGAGCTAACTGTAACGTTTAACTTCAGACTGCTGTGTATTACGAGTTTAACACTCGGTTAACGTAACAATATTTTATAGTATTAGGAAACGTTTAAGTGAGCCAAATGTGTCTTTTGGTTGTTAAATTTCTTCTTATGTCAGGGTGACGTGTTGCTCCAAATCAAGCTGGATTTCTGTGTATATATTCACAGGAGACCATATTTACTCCTCAACATTACCTTCACAGGAAAATGCCTAAAAAGGCCAAAAAGAGAAAGCACAAGAAATTGTCTTCTTCCTCAAGTGAAGAAGACGAGAGGGTAAGGTTACAGCGTTAGTTTACTGTAGTTGACTTTGCTGCTACATGACATAATACATCTGTGTGAATGAGAGGGAGACAGGTGTAATAAGGTTGAGCGATTTGTAAAAATTTTCCAACCGACAATCGTCAGTCCAATAACCAACGATAGGCGATATATTCGCGCAGGCGCAGACTTTTTGATGGGCGGAGCAATGTAATCGTGCAAGGACTGATTCGCGCATTTAGAATTTATAAGTTTTGTTTGGAGGGAATATTTTACCTTCTCTTCTTGTTTGTTTCAGTATTAATATAGCTACGTTTTGGATTATTTATTTATTTAAGATGCGCCAAATCGCACAAAAGACTTAACTTTACGTAGGAGATTTTTTTTTTATGTTCGCTGGAAGAGACATTTTGATTTTTAACTTACTTTTTGTTAAATTTTGTATTTGTTGTTTGGTCGAGTGTGTAAGACAGATAGACCACTGGAACGGCCTGTAAACACGATTATAGTGGGAAAAAAGAAGCCAGTTTCTCTTTGTTTCCCTCTCCACCATTGTGGGGTTTTAACAAAAATTATTTATTTATTTCTGAACATAGGCTACCACCTTTCTTTCTTTCTGTTATGAGTTTGAGTAAATGAATCGCTGCATTTGGGCGCACTCTGGGGAGTGTGCATTTGTTCGCAGCTGGAAGGGGGTGCCGTTAAAACAGCGCTGTTATTTTTTTTTTTTCCGTTGACTGCTTCTCTTAGCTTCAACCAACATTATTAGCGAACTTATGGGCAAATAAATAAATCGCTGTTGTAGTCAGGGGCGGATCTAGAGAAATTTTCTTAGGATGGCATGGAAATCAAATTGGGTGGAAAAAATCAAAGCCTTTTTTTTAATTAAAAAAAACACGTATGCACGTGTTACATATGATTCAAATGCAGTAAGTATACATGTTTCATTATAATTAATTATTTTAATTATTTTCTGTAGCCCACATAATTAAACATTTCAGTTACATAAAACTTGTGAATTTTGATTTTATGTACTGTATACCCTGCATAATAAATAAATATGTAGACCAGGGGTCTCAAACTCGCGGGCCATTTGCGGCCCGCCTCACCTCTACTTGCGGCCCGGATATCGACATGAAGAAAAAAAATGATTATTCGAGCAGGGAATGTAGCCTGATGGGCGGTGTAGTCTGCTGCAGGGAGAATGTGTGGGACTGCCCCGAACGTGTTGGTGTGTGAGCGCGAGGGAGGGAGAAAAAGGAGAGTCGAAAAGTAGAGTTGTCACGGACGAGAAACGGAAGATGAAAGCATGTAAATATAATAATAACCACTGCAGCCAAAAAGAGTGCCTGACGAGCCCAATTGTGAGTAAGCTGTTAAGGCTCGACTGTACACTGTGTTCACCGCCTCCGAAACAATAAAGTTCCGTTGGAGCAGCCTTTCAACGCCTCTCTCTGTTTCTCGCTAGCAAAGTTGACCCACACAGTAAAGCTAGTCACCGGCTACGAGCCCGACACGGACCCCGAAGTATTAGCCAGAGGTCTCTTTACTATGGTTCAGAGCCGCGGACCTGGCCGAGGTAACGAGAGAGTACAAACATGCTGAAGGGATTGGCTGTGTTAGTTCAGTGAGAGAGTCAAAAACTAATATGTACACATATGTCTGCATTTTTATTTTGTTAAATATGAACAAAATTATAGCAGGAGTGCTGCCACGTGTCTGGCCAGAAAGAGAGGACCAATTTGTTAATTTGGTAGTTCAATGAAAGGCTTCAGTTAAGAGGGAGAAAAAAAAATTGCGTTCACGTTTGCAGTTTTGTCTTGTTATACAATATTTGAAATTTACCTGCTGTTATGTGTGGTTTGGATACAGTGGCCCTAAGAAAAGACAGGAGGCAGTGCTGGAGGTGCCAGAGTTAAAGGTGTTAAGAACAAAGAACTCAAAACAAGAAGTCCTTCATGTGTAAAATATCAAGACAAAAAAACACTACATTTTTGGAAATATTTGTGGGTGTTTTCTTGGTTTTTTTTGTACTACTTGAACACTAAAATGGCCCTCACATGAGATGACTGTGCCAGCAGTGGCCCATAGCTCATATGAGTTTGAGACCCCTGATGTAGACCAATAAGTATAAAATCCAAAAAGCTACACAACATCCACATGGAGACAGTGTTTAAATTGCAATCTGCCTTTGTGACATTCATTAGTACCCTCACTGACACACAAAACAAAACAATGAATACACAACACACTAACTATACACTCCACACTAAATATCACAAATTTCTCACATCTCAAAACTTGCTCGCTCTCTCTCCCAAAACTTTCCCCTCTTCCTAAACAACCAAATCCCACGCGTTGCCATTTTTTTTATTGGTCGACATGGTACATTTTTCCACCAACAGGAGAGAGGTGGCTTTTTTTTTCTTTCTTTACTGTTTTTGCGCTGTCCTTAGAAAAATGCTTTTTTTTTCCCCTTTTTTTTTTCTTTTACCATTTCTTCCACAATAAATGTGACAATAGTATTCAGAAAAAAGCATCACATTTATTTATTTATTTATTTATCATAACTGTGGAGTTAGTGGCCTGTTATTAAAATTTAAAAACTGATGTATACTTTGTAGTCCGAACTTTCAACACAAGCTGAAATAGAGACTCGGTGTGGCTGCAGCTTGTTGCTATGTCAGCTTAAACCAATCATGTGATTTTGAGATGCGGCACACAGAGGGTTAATAACACTCACCTTCATTCCATTTCCAAAGTGTAACAATCAACCACCTGTGTGAAATCTGAAATGCCCATGGTGTTGATTCAAAATGTGCTCTGGCACAATCATAGGCATCAGTTGCTACTGACAACGAGAAATGCGGCACTATGGACTGAACCATTTGTTAATGTTGGAGGGGGGGTTAACACTATGCAATATATTCAGTTTTAGAATTTATATTCAGTGTTAACTGTAGCTAGGCTCAAAGTGTTAATGCTATCCTATTTTAATAAACAACGTTGTCATATGCAAAACTAGGGTGGCAAGAGATCATTTTAGGGTGGCACATGCCACCCTTCTAGATCTGCCCCTGTCGATGGTCGATATATTTGTCCAATCTTTTGGATACAGTGGCCCTAAGAAAAGACAGGAGGCAGTACTGGAGGTGCCAGAGTTAAAGGTGTTAAGATTTTCATTGGAAGGGACAAAAATCAAGAAGAGTACATCAGAGGAACAGCTCAGTTTGAGCAGTTTGGAGACAAAATTGATTTCGACATGTGCAGCATAATTTAGCACTACCATGACAAAAACTTTCAGAATAGGAGTGACAGAGCACTGGAATATTACAAAGTTTTACTAAAAACAAGAAGTCCTTCATGTAGAAAATATCAAGACAAAAATGCCAGTTTTTACATTGTTTTCTTTGTCGCAGTAGTCCAAATATTTGTTTTTCATTTTTCTCTTAAAAGTCATTTCTGTTAATCAGCTTTTATTTCAACTGTAGTCTGCCTTAATTGTTGCAGTTCACAAAATGTTTCATGTTTTTTATGTTATCAGGTATCCACAGGACAAGATGTCACCAACAATTACAAAACTGTCAAGAGGAAACAAGTTTTAAAGAGTCAGAAAAGGTTTGATAGAGTATATATAACCATTTATTTATTTATACTGGGTTTTTTTTACTGCAAATTATTCATATTTTTATATTATTTTTTAAAACATGTTCTTACTGTATTGTTTCTTTTTATTCTTCAAAATCTAGCTGTAAAAAGGACAAGGAAAAATCGGTTTCCTCTCCTGTTAAAGATGACTCCCAAAGCACCCGGCAGATCAAAAAACCTGTCTACAGGTTGGCAGAAACACAAGCAACAGAGCAGAAACCCATTAATAAGGACAGACAATATGCAAAAACAAAACCTGTCTTTGTGGCATTCCATGGGGATCAATGCTCCAGTAAAGCAAAGAATTATGTTTCAGGGAAAGATAAAACTTTCACTGGAAGCGACATTGTGGAAAGAGGATACTCAAAACTCAATGCAGGTGCAGTCCCTCAGAGAACAGAGAAGAGGTCTAAAGGTGGGTTTGATCAAAAGTCTTCCCAGAGGAGCCAGTCCAAATTAAACAAGCCTCAAGTGGGTCCCAGTTTAGTTTCTACTGAAGTGAAAGAACCGAGGGAGGATGTGCAGAAGAGGAACTACAGAACTGAGAACCCACCAAGGACAGGAATTCACAGCAGCAGTACCAAGACCAGTGAAACTACCTCCTCTGTCTCTGTTGTAGAGATGTGTCAAAAGCATGAAAAAAAGGAGTTAAAGGCCAAAAGAAGTTTGTATAAAGATGCAAACATTTCTTCTGCCTCAATCTTAAAGAAGTCTTCCACTTCAGCCAAACACAGTGCCTCAGAAAGCAGCTCAAAGGTGAAGATAAATTTCACATCAGTGTCACATGGAAAAGTTTGGTCATCATCAGTTCCAAAGCAAATAAATCCTGACACGTTATCAGGGCCTTCTACTTTCAAGATACCTAAAAAGGTTCAACCAGAACCATTAGGGAGCAAGTGTGAGATTAATGATGCTCTTCCTACAAACCCAAATTTCAGACATGCGATTAAACCTGCAGTGTCTGGGGTTTTAATAAATAATTCTAAGGAGGAAACTATGCAACGAACCCAGAGTTGTTCAGATGTTGCACCAAGGTTCAAATTTGAAAGACAAGATGCGAGGCCTACTTTGCATGGCCAGCTCCTGGAGACATGTGATACCAACACTGAGCCGTGGTTTGACCAGGTAACATCACTCATTTAAAACTCTCAGTAAGAAAGCTTTGAAGGATAGATATTTGTTTTAAAATGGATGGTTGTTCCACAGATACAAGTGGTTGAAGAGCTTCATCTTGCCCGTTCAGAGAAGAGATTGGAGGTGAATGTCATGGAGAGCTATGGGGAACTCACCGGTATGGACATAGATTGTCCCGAAGAGGGACCTGCAGGTACACAGTGTAAGCGTCATCTCTTTCCTAAAGACATTCCAATTTTGTACACTCATCGTGTATTAAATATCAAATCAATCCAAAATGTGGTCTGAAACAAACACAATAAGGAACCTTAGCCCATTATTGACCATGGGCCCGCCGCCGGGCCCATTTTACAAGAGCTCTTTAAATGACTGTAACTCCGTCATCGTTTATGCTAGCGAGAAAATGCGAACGGTTTCGAAAAGAAGAGAAGCTGCGCTTTACGGGGATATTTGGTGTATTACGGTAGCACAAAGCGTTCACAAGCTACTGCTGTTTGAACACTCAACTCCGCTGAGCTTTTACCATGTGCGCTGCGCACTACCGTAACTCATCGACTGTTTGAGCTGGAGAGAAATTTCACACGGTTACTGAAAGAAGAGAATCTGAGCTTTACGGGGATATTTGGTGTATTACGGTAGCACAAAGCGTTCACTAGCTATTGCTGTCTGAACACAGCAAAGTCAACTCCGCTTCGGTTTTACCATGGGTGATTTGCACTACCGTAGCTCCTCGACTAGTTGGGCTAGAGAGACATTTCAAACGGTTACTGAAAGATAAGAAGACGAGCTTTA
>VVHJ01027507.1:12501-27201 GCA_015107715.1 Tylochromis polylepis
GGGTGGGGGGTGGAGGGGGGGGGGGGGGGTTAGGTGCGAGACAGGAGAAGGCGACAGAGTCGAAAATGAGAACATCTCATTACTTTGCCTGGTGATAAAATATGGCTTGTTATGACTGTCTTTTTTTAAACTTAATATCTGCTATGCATTTCCTAATTCTACCCTCATTTGAACACAATACTCAAAAAGATCACTGCTTAAACTCTTGGTGCTTTACATTACATACGGAAACTTTCCCGAGCGGCCTGTAAGTACACCAGACCTCAGACAATAGATTTTTTTCAGTGGCCTTTTCGAGCAATGTCGATTCATGCGGTGACATTTGAAGGACAGGGTGGCGGTGTCATGATGCGAGATGAGGTTGGCGTTGCTTCCTCCCGTGCACTCTCAGCAGTATGATTCACCTTCCTGCATCCCCTGCAGGCAGCACCCACTACTCCCACAAAAATGAGACAGGGCTGAAGCCTCAGCAAACAGTCGCCTGTATGAGTGCAGTAAAAAAAAAAAAAGAAAGAAAGAAAGAAATGAGTGAAAATAAAAAGTATTTGGCTGCATCTCTCTCTACCAGCTGTCTACTATGCTGTCAGATAGGAATAGCATGTCTGGTACAGAAATGTAGGCCAAAGTCTTCCATAACTCTAGTTACATTATCCACTTGTACTTGTCTGGTACAAATGGTGATTGTATCAGTTAAATATGTTGTATTCTTCCTGTTCTTTTAAGGGTGCTTTATTGAGCAGTGTAGTGAGGGCAGGAAGGTGATTCAAACTGTTGCAGTTTCTTGATCTGCATGGTCTCTCTATGTAATTATTAGTCTCGGAGGTTAAATAAGCTTGCATTCTTTATATACAGGAAAAGATGTAAAACTTTGAAAATAAAACTGCAGAAAATGCAGTTGAAGATGAAATAAAATCATGCACTCCTTCACATTTTCCCGATTCTGGCCCCTGGTACTTATGTTTATCACCCCTGGTCTAAACCACTGGGCACACTTTCCATGGAGAAGATGCAACAGCATTTAAGCCACAGCTGTTAAATAGATCAAGAAGTACAACTAGAATATTACTCTTACATGGGCAGGGCTCTAATAACATGGACATTCAGTACAAGTCAACTGAATGAATAGAAAGAACACAACAGGAGGCTGAGCACACAATACTTGGGGGTCCTCCAATGTTAAGTGCTAGAGTGGAGTCCAAACTGCCAGTGGTCTGTTTGTGAAGTCCAGTATCAGTTGTTTGGTTGTCTGCCCGTCAATTTCATGGGGGGGGGGGGACTCAGTGGATTCAGTGTCTGCTTTTGTGTCATCGCCATGTTTTGAACTGAAAGAATCAGTATGAGTCTACTGTTATTATGCTTTTGGAGGACAGAGTGTGTCTGCCATGAAGATGGTTTCTTAAGTAGTAGTGATTTACACCCACCACCCTCCTGTTCATTTGCTCATTAATATGTAATCAGGCAAATCACTTGGATTTGGGCTAGTCTGAACATTTCAGAAATTGCTCCTCTGCTGTGATTTTTCCCTAAAAATTGTGTCTTTCATTCACACAGAATGGTTAGAAAAAGAGAAAATATCCAGTGTGCATCAGTTCTCTGGGTGAAACTATCTTGTTGATCCCAGAAATCAGAGATGGATGGGCAAGACTGCTACAGACTGATAGGAAGGCAACAATATGTTAAATAAGCACTTGTGGTTCAGGTGACGGCAGTGTAATCGTGTGGAGGATTGTTATGACCCAGGTCACAATTGTGTGTACTCTGTCCGCTCCTCCACACTTGGGGATGACGTTGTTCATTGTTTCTGTTGTGTTTTGATTATGTAAGCTCCAGGTGACAGCTGACCATTGGTTGGAGACTGAATGGTGCTCGGTATAAACTGGTAGCTGTCAGCACTGGCTGGGCACTGCCTCCTTCCTGTTTCCAACAAGGCTGGGCTGTGTGTATAATTGCATAGTGTTGTGTGACCAAGAGTTCTGTGTCTACAGATCAGCTAGAATAGCTAGATCTTTTTATGTACACTGTAAATATTGTAAATATCCGTCTTTAAAATAATACACCTGGTAGTTGTAGGGGTGGGAAGCCTTTTTCTTTTAATACATTTTCCCTGTTTAAGCTAGGTAGGCAGGTAGGAAGCCTGTAGTTTCTTTTGGATTTTCATGGTGGTAGGTACGTTCGTTGTGTTCCCTTTACCTAATGTTTTGTTGGTTTTTCTGGATGTGCCCACCCTGACACTTTCTACCTCTAAAGAAAAAAATAAACTATTATGTTTGGGACTGCAAACCTTGCTGTAGCACTGATCCTTCCTTGAAAGGAGGGAGCATTACAGGGACATTTTCTTGACTCACTGTGGGCACCAGATGACAGTTGTTCAAACTCCACAGCCTGCATGAGTATTGTTGTTGACCACGTCCATCCCTTTATGACCTCAGTATACCTATCTTCGGATGGATGCTTCTGGCAGAATAACACGCCGTGTCACAAAGCTCAAATCATCTCAAACTGGATTCTTGAACATAATGAGTTCACTGTATTCAAATGGCCTCCTCAGTCACCAGATCTCAATCTAACAGAGCACCTTTGGAGACTTTTGGGAGATTTGCATCATGGACAAATCTGCAGAAAGTGTGTGATGGTATCATGTTGAAGAATGTTTCTGGCATCTTGTTGAATCTGTGCCTGAAAGAATTAAAATGGTTCTGAAGGCAAAAGGAACAAGCAAGGTATACCTAATGAGGTGTGCAGTGAGCATATGCAAGCTCATAAAGTAGTAGTAATTGATAGTATGAAATAGGTAGTTTAACCATTGCTTTAGTCTACTCAGACACATTACATATAATTTTAAGTTAACTTCATGCATTTGATTCCAAACAATAAAAAGCAGTACAGTATGTTCCCTGCAAGGAAAAAAAAAGAAAACAGCAGCCTGGACAAAGAGAGACGAGAGTGAACACTCAGTACAGCTACTACAGAACATGCAAACAACACCACAAAGAACACCAGGCTCCATGTAAGCTGTCCGCCTTCTCACCACCTAACAATAACAGTGTTACTGTTGCTTGGTTCTTTAATTAGCATTATTTTCTCCAAGACTGACAGGCACCTTTGAATGTGTCTCTGTGAGAAAGACACAGAGTGTGAATGTGCGAAAAACAGGACCAAACACACTGACTGTTCCCGTGGGCAGGAGTTATGAATGCTGGCTGTTCTGATTCACTCTCTCCTGCTCAGTCTGTGAATAGTATGGATGAGCTGCTATCTGTTGCATGACGCCCCTGGCTCGACATGTTCGAACCAAATTTGTCTGCTGCTTCCTGTGAGACGGAGGGAGAATCCTGAGGAAATTCCATCCTCCATTGGATGCAGGAAGCATCACGGAGGAGGAAGCACTGCCATGTATGTACGCTCCCTGTGACACCGACTCCATATCCATGACTCCAGTCTGCTCTCTGTGTGTCGTAATCTCATAGTATGTGTAGTACCATCCCAAAATAGAAACGCTAATTTGTTTTTTCTTCAATGGGAGTAAAAAAACAAACAAAAAAAACAGATGACTTGCTGAATTTCATCAAAAGAGTGGCCTTTGTGTAGTAATCAGCACATGTCATCATGTGAATCATTCATCCAGGACCAGTAGGAGAGGGGCAGTCACTTCCTACCACAGACTTACGCTTAATGTAGTCATTACAACCAAAAATTGACTTCTAGGTGCTCAATGGCACATAGATGCACAGAGGAAATGCCAGTATGTCAGCCATAATGTCAGTTTTTAAAAGCAGTAGATTTGCCTACCTCTGATTCTCGATCATGCCAGCACCATGCCAGCACCAGTATCCATGTTATGCCACGATGTAACACATATTCAACACAGCCTACTATTCACATCTAATGGGTTAGGAGAAAATATTAAAAAGTTAGAAAAAATTATATTCAGTGACACTGGGAATAAGTTCAAATATGAGAACATGACCCGTTTGTCTGTTTGCTGGCAGTTCCTAAATCCTCTTCTTATGCTATGTTCCATTTACATGCTTTTAGAAAGCCACATCCTTCACTCAGACTAACTCAAATAACACGCTTTTAAAGGTACAAAACTAGAGCTGAGGATTTGTGACTGTCAATCCAAACTGTGTGGACTGCGTTACACAAGCCCAGAGTGCCAAGTTGGACGGTTTCTCGGGGGGGGGGTACTGAATGCCAAGTTAAAATCAACAAACAGGATTCTGGTGTAAGTGTTGTTTTCACTGTGTGTGAAGACTGATTGGGAGATGTGGAGAGGGGCTGCTGTGGAGATGGCATACTTTGTGTTTTTATAGGGGTTTTTTTGTTTTAGTTTTTTGGCTGTGAATGCAAACTGGTGAGGGTCCAGGCTGGCTTGAGTTGGAGTCTTTGATGTACTTGAGAACCAGCCTGTCGACACATTTCACCAGAATGGATTGTGCGCCGCGGGCCAGCAGTCCTTTAGACTCTGCAGGCTTTCAGACACGATTGGTGGCTTATTTGAATCAAGTGGGAACACATTTAAGTGACAGCAATGTGTTGAAAATTTATGTAACACCAACAGCCAGCCAGGTTCAGGTAATATCTTAAATTTTCACAAGATATTTCAACACTTACCAGCCACAAGGGTTTTTTTTCTTTTTTAACCCGTTCGGTTGCATAACTCTGGGCTGTCTTTTTCTTCTACAGCTGTTTGCTGCTAGCTGCCAAGTGCTTTATTTGCATAGATTTGCATTTATTGACTACAGAGTTATACACAACTGCACCCACTCTACAATCTCATCCGTTCAGTAAAGGCTACCAAAAACATCACAAGAAGGGAAAATGGCATTGAAAGGAGGCCAAATTAAAATCAATGGGAAAATACAGCGACAGCAAAGATGGTGGTTGAAGTAAATTCCAGGGGGAGAAAAGGCTTTCAAAACCTTATTTTAATTTGAGTTATCTTAGATAATCGGTGGTGGTGGTGGTGTTATGAAGATGGCCATCTGCTGACAAGACTTACTTCTAGAAGGATTTGGATACTATCCTGACCTTTTAATCAGTCTCCATCAGCAGCTCTTTACAGTACAGAAAATCAGCTCTGGCTCTTGGTCACGTGAATGTCTAAATCTTGGCGGTTGTGTGGGTTTTCTTTTGAATTATGGTCAATCTATAAAATATGAGGAGCTAGGGATGTGACAGAGTGGAATCCAGAGTAACAGAATAACTCCAGCTCACTGTGATACTGCCTCAAAAAAATGATAATTATGCATTCCTTCCTCTGCTGTTATACTACATAAGCTTTATGTCTAAGTCAGGTTTTAGGTACTTGCATTTTATACTACATTTTATACTACATTTTTCCTGCTGCCCCACTGTATTATAACGGGGTTTCTTATTAACTGTCCGATGAAAAATATGAATTACATAACATAAAAGACATCTGATTAAAACTGCAGTTTTAAGCAGCAGTCTAGTTAGTACCCCCTGTCATGTTAAACAGTGGTTTTGTCACTCCTTCTTATTTTCTTATTCATCTCACAAGCCCTCACATTTCTCTTGAAAGGACAAAAGACTAAAATACCAAACTCTGTGTGAACCATCATCCCCAACCAACTGCAGTTGTTCAGATGATGCATCACTGATCACTATATACATACTATACACACTATACCCATCCATCCTTCCCTCCTCTTCCTCTTATCTAAGCCTATCCCAGCTGCCATAGGGTGGGAGGCAGGGTACACCCTGGACAGGTAGCCAATCTGTTGCAGGGCTAACACTGAGAGACAGACAAGCATTCGCACTCACATTCACTCCTATGGACAATTTAGAAGTACCAGTTAACTTATCTCCTCTAGCTGCATGTCTTTGGACAGTGGGAGGAAGCCTGATGGTCTTGACAAAATCCAAAGAGTAAAAGTGGAATTTATGACAGACAGCATGTGTCTGCAAAACTGTTCATAACAAGGCGCTCCATGAGGTTGTGCCATATTAGTTTCCTTTCACTAGCTGGGACCACATCCTCATCATCCTCATTTAGATTTGACAGTGGTGGACAGAGAATCGTGAACTGAGGCTGCGGTTTGTGGAAGGTCCCAGAGGATCCCCATGTACTAATGACAAGTGAATGAATTAAAAAGGGAGGGACAGTGGGGCAGGCTGTAGTGCAGGAGGCAGGAAGAGATATCCTCTGCTTCCTCCTAATTTTCAGATAAATTATCTCCACTACAATCAGCCTTTGTCTTGAGTTGGTTTCATAGTTTTACATTCATGTACTGTTACCTACATTAACTAAATAGTCACAGTACATTTTAACTGCAATACATTCCCCCTGCAACTGAATGATCATTACTTTACAGTCTAAAGTGCACTGTGATGGCTCATAATG
Organism: Tylochromis polylepis; assembly: GCA_015107715.1. NCBI lineage: Eukaryota > Metazoa > Chordata > Actinopteri > Cichliformes > Cichlidae > Tylochromis > Tylochromis polylepis. Next base: position 18,872 of record VVHJ01027507.1, read on the forward strand.
TGAATTTAAAAAGAAATGATATATAAATATGATGTATACATATAATTATTTTCAATCGATCTGAATCAAACTGACTGTGAAGGACACGACCTTTTACCTGAGGGCACCTTGCCTTTTATGGGTATTATGACATTATTAATATGTACTCCAGAAATGGCCATTCCTAAAGTAATCTGCATCCCCACCAACATAAAGAAGATATAGTCATTTGTGTTCCTCTCATCCACAGAAAAAAAGTCTTTAATCTGTAAAAAGTAAAGACAAAGAATGGGCTTAAATGCAAAAATGGCACTCGAGGACAGGGGCTCCATCACCGAGCAGGGCATGGTCTGTCTGGAGTTTGTCTGGGCAGACAGCACTTATGAGTTCTTTTTCATAACTGCCTGTTCTGTCTGTGGAAGAAGAAAAAAAGGGGGACTCGGTGTACCGAGTCGTGACTGCTCAAATCTGCCTTCAAGAACTCCGGAAACAAGTCTCGAGATGGAAAAGGGAGGCTGCAACATCCGTGTGATCATCGCCCGAGCACCAATGGCTCTTCACCGAGCGCGCTGAGGACACCGGTATCCCCTACCGCGCGTGAGGAAATGGGCGGGTCCGGGGAAAGCTCGGTCATACCGCGTGGGCGGGTGGCGCGGCTAGTAGGAAAGGGGGGGGAGCCGCCGCGCTGGTATTTAACGGAGAGCTGAGGCGAGCTCAGACAGCACGGAAAGCGAGACCAGAGCAAACGAGCGGAGCGATTTCAGCACCAGCCCCGAAGCGGACAGCGACACACGTAGCACCACAGCAAAGTTTCCCATCATGGTTCTCATCTGGACCCAGTTCGGTGTGAAGCACAAAAATGGCAATGTCAAGTGCAAAGTGCGAGTCATGCACAGGGGGGACAGCTCCGGTTCGTCGTCCTCAGCGGTAAGTTTTTGCGTTTTTGGGGAGAAGTTTTTTGGGGCTGTTTGTCTTTACCATGTGTGAAGTGTTAAATCTGCAGTTCGTATGAATGACATTGTATTATTAAACAGTGTGTGGGGAACTGGCACAGTACTGTTGTACCGGTTCATTCACATGTAAGGATTGCCGGCTCGCTTTCAGCCAATCCCTGCAGAGTATCTCAGTCGCTGAGGTGGGGAAGAGTCTTTTGCCTCTTATATGAGTTTCCCCTATCACGTTGTGCTGTGCATGAGCCTATGAAATTCATGGATATGTGGCTGCACATGCAGCAGCACGGAGATAAGGGTGTTTTCCCATTGAGACTCTGTTAGAGGTGGTGGTGGAGGTTCTGCATATTAATAGATATTCTGCTGCAGTTTTTGTGGACGATATCTTGTGCATCAGCAGCAACTCTGTTTAACATTCTAGGTGATAGATGTTTGAATTTGCATGCTTATTCGCCACTGCTTGGCAACACTTGGGATACACGGTTGGCACAAGCTGATGCTTAAAAGGTGAAGAAATGTTCTTAATGTGGCGTTTTTGTGTGTTTCCACAGGAAAGCACCAGGTCAGAGCAGGACGCGCCCTGTCTGCCCATCAAACCCGCAGGCAAAGACTTCTACAAAGTCCTGGGCGTCTCCCCCGAATCCAATGAAGACGAGATCAAGAAAGCCTACAGGAAAATGGCCCTCAAGTTCCACCCAGACAAGAACAGCGATGCTGACGCAGAGGACAGGTTCAAAGAGATCGCAGAGGCCTACGAGATCCTGACTGACCCCAAAAAGAGAAGCATATACGACCAGTTTGGAGAGGAAGGTGAGGAAGGGCGGGGATCTGAAACTTTGATTGCTATCATTTTAAATAGCTTCACTAGTAACTGCCATCTGAGTGATTAGTGTGGCGTGGGCAAGTAAATTGACTATTCATGTCATCATCAAATGCTAAATATTGATGTGTGATGACTCCCACTCCTATTAAACAAGCTCAACATGTGAAATGCAACAGCTGTGAGGCTGATCAGCTATTCAGGGAGAAAAAGAAGCGTTTTCTTGGTCTCTGCATCATTTTAGTGAAGGTGGCATGAAGAGAACTTAAGGAACATCAAATTAGGAGACATTCTGCAGCAGTTTGACTTAAACCTGTTTTCTTTCCTCCTTTTAGGCCTTAAAAACGGAGGCAATATTTTCCGCAGCAATTTCCACGGTGACCCCCACTCCACCTTTTCCTCCTTCTTCAATGGCTCCGACCACTTCGACATCTTCTTCAACAACGAAGAGGGCGACGACGACCTCTTCAACCCCTTCAGACGGTTCACCTTCAGCCACGTGAGCGGGTTCGCGGGCCCAGAGGGCGGCCTGCGGAAAGGCCCGAGGCGCTTGCAGGGCGAAGTGGTGGTGCACGACCTGCTGGTGACCCTGGAGGAGGTGATGCAGGGCTGCACCAAGCACGTGAAGATCACCCGCAGCCGCCTCAACCCCGACGGCCGCACCTTGCGAACGGAAGAGAAGGTGCTGAACGTGGTGGTAAAGAAAGGCTGGAAATCGGGAACCAAGATCACCTTCCCCAGAGAAGGGGACGAGACCCCCAACAGCACACCCGCAGACATCACCTTCATTCTCAGGGACCAGGAGCACCCTCAGTACAAGAGAGAGGGCTCCAACCTTGTCTACACAGCCAAGATCACCCTTAAAGAGGTGAGTTTGGTGCATCGCCATCAGATACATTATGAAACATATGAGTGGCCTATAAGCAGATACAACCACTTACACCTACTCAGATAAAGGCTAAGATCTATGCACCACTTCTTGTCCTTAATATAACCGTTGAGTAATGTTCTTTCCTAAATGCCAGAGAAAATCGATTCCTGAAAAAAACAGCAGTAACACATAAGATTGAAGGTCCAATCTCTGCCAAATGCAGGGAGGGAGGACAATATCTTTGATTGCAGTCTGAGGACAGAACAGAGTGTTCTGTTATGGGCATCTGAACCCCTCAGCTTACAGCGGGCTGACAGACCCCCACAAACACAGAAACAGCAGTAAGCCTGCCAACGCCTCCGTTTACCTCATCAGCCCCTGCAGAGTGAGAGAGCGAGCAGGAGCTAAATTTAGCTCCCAGTACTGACTGCCCCCACGAATTGCACTTCACCCTCCCTCGCAACTACTATGCTGGCTGCAGACTTCTCTGCTTGTATAAGGCAGGCACCTTTTTTTTTTTTTTGGCTCACTCTGTCTCTGGCTCTCGCTTCCACCAGCCCACACACAGATTAGCAGGGTAGCAGTCACAGAGAATGACATTTCAAAGAGCTCCTCCATCTTCCTATGGCTCACTTCAGTCACTAAAACACTTAACGCCCACACGGAGCCAGTAAATGGAGCAGCGATTATAACATCTGTAACGCTGGTCTGTTGCATAACGCAGAAAATAACACAGAGAATTGTCTCAGAAATACAGACACCCCACATTTATCTCTTATGCAACTTGACACTTTTAGAGAAACTGGATTCCAGTCATAATTAGGCCACTAGAAAAAGAATTGTGAAACAGGTTAACAGCCTTATGGGTCTGCAGGGCTAACTCTCTCTTTCTTCTCTTGTCTCCAGGCTCTCTGTGGCTGCACAGTAAATGTTCCAACGCTTGACAACCGGATGATGCCTCTACCTTGCAGCGATGTCATCAAACCCGGTGCCGTCCGCCGGCTGAGGGGCGAAGGCCTTCCCCTGCCCAAAAGCCCATCGCAACGAGGCGACTTGGTGGTTGAGTTCCAGGTGGCCTTCCCAGACAGAATCCCGCCACAGTCCCGAGAGATCATCAAGCACAGCTTGGCCCAGTGCTAGCCGGGTAACTGTTACCAGTTCACAAACACAGCCTTGCCCGAGGTGCTATCACAACCAAATCACAACCTCTTATTGTGTTTGGAAGCAGCAAGCGGCGTTGAAGCAAGTTGTAGATCACGTGCAACTTTTCGCAAGGAGATGACTTTCTGCGGGCACTCGGCACGATGCACACCAACTTTGCGATGCTGTGCGAGCAGTGAGTTGAGAGCTGATTAATGGGGGTCTTTGGTATCTGAGGGCATCCATTGACTCAATAGCCTTTCTCTTGAATGAGTTATCTGTACTGTTATACTTGCAAACCTTTCGCAGGATATCAGTGTGCTATTCAAGTCTGTATAGACTTTCTTAAACCTCAATGGTAGAACCATGTAAGGAAAATAACACAACTTTAGTATTATTATTATTATTATTACTTCTACTACTATCATCATTATAGTTATATGGTGTTCATATGACTGATCTTTTGCATTGATTTATTACAATAGCAAACATACTTGTCTACAAAGATCTACTTTGTGTACAAAATGCTGAAACACTGTCTCTAAAAGAGATTCATCTGTCAAATGTTCTATTGAATGATTTGAAATGTCTGTATATAATCTGCGATGAGCCACCTACTGATGTATTATTATTATTATTATTACTTGATATAGAGATGTTTGAAAGCATGAAAAATAAAGAAAAAGAACAATTTGACTAATGTTTCCGCCTCACTTTTGGATAAAAGCATATTATTTTCAAATCCTAAACTTACATAAGTGAACTCTCAGACATTTGCAGTCTATAACATCACACTTCAGACCAGATTTGAAGTTGCTCAGCGACATAGGAGTCATCTGCCGCCATCTAGCGGCCAGTCCTAACATCATCTTGCACACAATAAGGCACACCTGTTGGTCTGTAATTTATGTGGCGGCCAACTGAGCGCTGCACAGTTGCGTCAAATAAAGCTGGTGCTCTGATAACAGTGACAGCGCATGCCTACAATGATGGAAACAAGAATGATTAAGGACACACTCATATTTGGAGGCTGCATACATTTGAGATGCAGGATGGCATCAGAGAGAAAATACTGGCAAACAAAAAAAGACAGTCCACATTGATTTAAGAGATCGAGCCACCTGTGCAAAGAGAGACGACCTGTAATCTGAGCTGAGATCTGAAGTTCTCCTAAATTCAGCCTCCATGTGCTCCGGAATGAAATGTCGCAAGTAAGTGAACCCACAGCATCCAGTTTGACTGAAGGGAACCCCGTGACGAGTTTGACCTTAGCCGTTCTCCTGCTCGTTCCCTGCGTGGTCGTTCTGTTGCTGCTGAACTGCCTCTTGCTGGGTTACAAGTTACTGATCCTGTCAAAGAAGAGCATCAGGCTGAGGCCAGGGCGCACGGAGGAGATCCTTTTGCGGTCTCCTCTGAGAGTCAGACTGTCCGATGTGGCTTTTCCTTTGCGCCAGGACGGAATAAGAGCGTACTTGTCGCTATCAGAGCCCGTCCTACCGCATCCCGTTACTTCTTCCAGAGCTTCTTCCAGGGAAAGGATCGGGCTGGATCACAGGATCCGGCATCTGAGGGCAGATGGCGCTACCGGTTCAGGGTATCAGAGAGCGCCGAGCACCATCCGGGCCACTTCTCCAGAGGCTTGTTTCACCCCTAGACTAAACCTGGCCTCCAGCTCACGGACCTACAGCCTCAGCAAAGCGGGCTGGCGCAAGAGTGCACCAGTTTTACCGCACGATTCAGGGAGTGAAACTAGAGTGAACCTTGTCCCTCCAAACACTCCTATGGTGAGTTTTGTTTTTTCTAAAAAGCTTGACAAAGTATTAAATGGTCTCAACTGCACAACTGGCTTAATTAACCCAATTTAGCGCCCCGTTAACCCTTTTGTTACCGCTCATTGTGTGCACAATGAGCGTATAAATGCAAAGAGACGTTCAAGGCCTCGCTAGAAGCAGCTCAAAGCAAAACCCTCCCATTAGTAACTTCTTCTGTGTTGCATGCCCTGATGTTACCAAATAAACTATTTCTAAAATAAAAATATACCAAAGAAAGTTGCTACACAAGGAATCTCTGAACGTTGTCTGGAGTTTGGTGGTAATCCATCTGCTGTATAGTTTGCCTGCACGTTTCAGATCTTGTGGGGTTATTTTAGATGATGCAAAAGATATTTGCAAGTATTTCAGCACATAGAAGAAATAAGTCTAATTTTATCTTGAATGAAATATGATGGGATCCATTGCATGTGATGCAGTTTATCACTGGAAGTTGTTAATCCTTGTAAGAGACGTGTGTGTGTGTGTGTGTGTGTGTGTGTGTGTGTGCGCAGAATTGCAGCAGATCATGTTCTTATGAACTGCATTTTGTGTTCCTTTGTTCTCTGCAGGAGACAGAATTTGTGGGTCTGATTCGGAGGAGCAGTACTTATGAGACGCTGCCAGATGTGGACCCAGGTGTTGCAGGGTGCAGGGTTGACAACGTAGACATGGAGTGCGAGTACACCAGCCTGCACTCAGAGGTATCCTGTCTGAACGCGTCTGCAGCGGGTCCTGGACTGGATAGCGATTTTGGAGCAAGTGCAGGTACCCCCCCCCACACACACACACACACACACACACACACACACACCGATCACCACTGCAACAACTTCACTGTATACAAATGTCTTTAATAACTTTTTTGATCCATACATGAAACGGGGCTTGCAGTTATTTTGAAAAGCACATTTTATTCCTGACTGAAAGAACTCTTAAATCAAACCCACCAGTTTCTAGGCAGATAAGAAAATGTTGGCATGTTAAATTTTTATTGTAGCCCAGAAATGATCAGGAAACTGATCCATGAGTTTTATGTGTACACTCACTGGCAAATTTGTCAGGTACATCTGTTCAGCTGCTCAGGATTACAAATATTAGCCAATGACATAGCAGCAACTCACTGAATTTAGGCATGCAGACATGGCCAAGACAACCTGCTGAAGTTCAAACTGAGCATTTGAATGGAGAAGAAAGGTGATTTAAGTGGCTTTGAACATTCTGTGGTTGTTGGTGCCAGAATGTTTCAGAAGCTGCTGATCTTCTGTGATTGATTGATTTATTCCCCACACAAACATCTCGAGAGTTTACAGAGGATGGTCTGAAAAAGAGAAAACATCCAGTCAGGGGCAGTTCTCTGAGTGAAACTGCCTTTTTAATGCTGGAGGTCAGAGGAGAATGGGTAGAGTGCAGTAAGTCAAATAACCACTTGTTACAAATAAGGAATGCAGAAGCGCATCTCTGAATGCACAACATATCAAACCTTTAAGCAGATGGCCTACAGCAGCAGAAGACCACACCAGGTGCCATTCTTTTAACTAAGGAAACTGAGGCCACAGTTCTCAGAGATTCTCCAAAATCGGACAATGGAAGAGCGGAAAAATGTTGCCAGGTCGATTTCTGCTGTGACATTCAGATGGTAGAGTAAGAATGTGGCGCAAATAACATCAAAGCATGGATCCATCCTGATTTGTATCAGCATTGTAGGCTGGTGGTGCAATGGCGTGAGGGGTACTGGCAAACTTTTAAATGCCACAGCCTGAGTATTGTTGCTAACAATGTCCATCCATTTATGAACAAAGTGTGCCCATCTTCTACTGGCTAGTAGCAGGATAACACACCATATCACAAAGCTCAAATCATCTGAAACTGGTTTTGGGAACATTGCGATGAGTTCACTGTAATCATCTGTAGTGTACATTCACTAAATCTCAATTAATAGAGCACCTTAGGCATGAAATCTGCAGCAACTGTATGATGCTATTTTGCCAATATTGATCAAAATCTCTGAGAAATATTTCCAGCACTCTGTTGAATCTATGCCGTGAAGAATTGAGGCAGTTCTGAAGTCAAAAGGTTGTCCTATCCAGAACTAGCTAGGTATACCTAATGAAGCATCTGTGTGAATAATTGCTGAAATATGTAAATCAGTGATCACGCTCAGTAATAGCTACACTAAATTCTTGGAAAGATTAGAAAGTTTTCTTCTTTTACTTTTACTATGAAGAATGTCTGCGTAGAATTTGACCGCAGAGGAAGAAAAGACCGTTCACCGCTGAGTGTAATTCATGCACATAAAAATCCAAAGTTTGTGTGATATGAATCCTCCAGTTTGCAAACACTGAAAATCAGCTCTGTAGCAAAGTATAACCTTTGATCCAATAAACATCTAAAGTGGACATGTGCTTCCTTTCAGGGGTCTCCCTGCGGATTCTGTCTGGAGACAGTGACTGCCTGTCTAATGGAGTGCTGGCTTCAGCTCTGGAGTGGGATTATTATGACCCCTGCTATGTCAAACAGAATAATGTACCCAAACATAACCATCACAGACCTGCAATCCACATGAAACAGTACTGGGTGTAATTTGTACTTCTAATGTTTATTATTGTGTATCATGTATTTATTCCATTAAGTGTTTTTTTTTTTTTTTTCCTTTTTTAAATTTTTTTTTAAGAGTTTCTCTTCATCTCACTGACTGTTTAACACTAATACTTTATACAAACTGACATAATTTTTGATGTTGTAGAACTCACCCTGCCACA
>VVHJ01027521.1:2398-24592 GCA_015107715.1 Tylochromis polylepis
AAAAGATTAAAAGTGAATTAAAAAAACCAAAACTTTGAATTCTACATGTAATTTTAACAACAAGCTATCAGTTTAAAGCCGTACTAGACAAGAAGAATATCCAGGGTGACTAAGCAAACCAAACCATAACCAAAGCTGTAAGAAAGCTGATGATTCTTGGTTTGCTCTCACATAATCCTGATGTTTTGGGCCATAAAGCAGGAGTGGATGGCCTCATGAACTGGTGTGGTGAACATTTAGGTAACCGATTCACAGCCGTGACATCCTAGTCTCAATAAACACATAAACATTTCTTATGGACTCTTTTTATTTACCGGCATTATTATGGTTAACTAAAACTAAACTTTGGCAGCCTTCTAAAAAAACTGAAAACTGAAACTGTTGGCTGTAGTTTTTATGACCCAGAGATGGTAATATTTTGAGTTTCAGCCGTCTTCTGTCCCTTACGCTGTATTTGACTGGATTGCATCACATTACATCGTGTCATGTATAAGTCGGTTGTTCCAGTGTCGCCTCGGAGCTCGTTCAGTTGGCGCTTGTTGTTGTTGACAGTTCTGGTTCTCCAGTTGGAGCTAAATGGGTCTTGGGTGCTGATGACTGCGACCAGGACAGATTGTCCCATGTGATTCATCAGCACAGTCATGCATCAGCCGTGTGGGTGCGTGTGTTTGTGTGTGCGCACGCCGCATGGGAGGCAGGTAGGAAGGTTTGTGTGTGCGTGTACACCAAACTTATTTTCTCAATCAGATTACTGCAGCCGTGAGGAGGGGTGAGGCCCAGAGATCAGCACGCTGTTTTCTGATGAAAGCGAAATAACGCTGACTGCTCCAAATACCAATTAATTATTTTCAAAGTACAGGCTGTTAAAAATACTTACAAACTTACAAAGTTTATAGTCTATACAACTGTCAGTCAAAGCAGACACAGACAGACAGAAAAAATAAAAGAATAAACTGGAAGAAATTCAATAATAACTTCCCCAAATCAAACATCTAACAAACAATGCCACAGACCACAGTATAAGTCAAATCATGCATCTGGTCTCTCTGTCTAAAATAATGTTCAGACCGGCCTCAGATTTAGCCACAATCCTAGCAGATCATCTAATAACAGCTGACCCTTCTATGCATCCAGTTAATCAAGTCAAGTGGCTTTATTGTCATTCCAACCATGTGCAGTGGTACAGTACACAGTGAAACGAGACAACGTTCCTCCGAGACCATGGTGCTACATATGACAGACAGTCAACACAGGACTACATAAAGTGCAATGTGCAAAAATTGCAAAAAAACCCCAAAAAACAGTGCAACACCAGACAGAGCAGAATGATACAGACACAACAGTGCAATAGAAATGTGCAAAAGACTGAGTATTGTGCAAAAAGTCACTTGGTGTACGAAGGTGTGCATGAGATTCTGCAGATAAGTGCTTGATAGTGACGTGTATGAAGGTGTGCGTGTGTGTGTGTGTCAGTCCAGTCACTGCTCCGTAGTAGGCTATGTACTGTATACCCTACATCATATAACCCACTTTAACCTGCATGCAGTTGCTGCACATCTGCAAGCCACTTTGGAACCCACCTCCATCCCAGCTCCTCCCTTTAATGCATGTCTGACTTTGCCTCTTGTCACTGATGCTTGCTCTGTTGCTGTTGCTCTACCTGCCTCTAGCTTTCCATCCACACATGTTGAGGGTGTAGGAGTTCCCGGAGCAGAGCCACACACCAAATGTGGATTACATTACATCCGTTTGTTTTGCAGAGCTTGGACGTGTGAGGATGTATTTGCTGGAAGGAAATCAGTGCAAAAAGAGCCCTTTAAAAAAAAAAAATTAAATGGATCCATCCTTCAGGATGAAATGTCACTCAGACTCCTACTATGAATTCTACTTTAAGGGAGCGTTACTGTGGACTTCATCAGAGTTATATTCCTATTCTCAGCTCTGCAGGGAAACCTTATTTATGTTATACTGCAGTTCTTTTCACAGCCTCTCCACTGTGTCTCCAAAAAATATTCACATCCAAAAAAAGAAGAAAAGAAAAAGCTGAAGAGCACCAAACACCCCGCTCCCTCGAAGCACACAGCCATACAGCAGCGTCTCTTTTTCCTCCACAATCCTCACTTCAGATTTGACTTACAGGATTTTTTTTTTCATTTTAATTACTCTCTCCTTACGTTCGGTATTTTGACCATTTATCAATACCAGAAACAAAATATCACAAAAAACGTGACAAAGAGGCGTTCTGAACCCAGGTGCAAACAGGTTACTGACAGTTTATTAGACACGGCGAGAAAGCTGACAAAGGACCTACGAGGAGCTGGGCTGGTGTCAGCTAAGCAGAGAAAATACCGTGGGCAAGGAGCTAGAAATGGAAGATGGAAAACTGGGAGTTAGGCTTGGATTTGTAGGTGAGAGCCTGAGACGGAGACCAAAGCTGGGGCTGGGGCTATAATGGAGCAGGGAAGAGCGGCAAAAGGACAAAGCAGGTGTGGAAACTGGAGGTGGGTCAACCAAAAGAAGTGCAGACAAAGGGAAACATGAGCGATTAAACAGAATTCTGATGAGCAGAGATAACAACAGATGGACGAACCAAGACTGACTGCTGATGCAGAGATTACATTGTGCTGGTGAGCAGGGAGGACAGCAGGGCCTTCAAAGGGAACTTGATTGCTGAAACAGCTGCAGCTGGTGGCACTCCATCCCAGCTCCAAAGTACTCGCCACCAATCACGTAATCAAACATAAAGGAGGGAAGCAAAATAGAGGGCATGGCAAAATGTCCTCTTTAAATACTTTGAGACCATTTGAGCTACACTAGCATGACACAACTCTAACCTGATGTTGCTGACAGGTGTGCCAAATGCTAAGAGTCATCTAATTTATAACACATATGGTGCTGGTGTTTGCAAAATATGGGGGTCCTTTGACTTTTTAGCCAACTATTACAGTTCAGATCAATCAACAATGATCTTGTGGCACTTTCTGACCCCCAGATGTCCAGAGATCAGAGGACTTATGAGCTGAGGTTACATGTCTTTGTGTTGTGTTTCACTCAGACTACCCTCATGGTATCCGGCTGACGTCAGCGAACCCCGGAGGAGAGAGGAAGGTTCTGATAGTCTTCAACGCTCCGAGCCAGCAGGACCGGGCGCGCTTCACCTCTGACCTCCGAGAGAGCATCGCAGAGGTCCAGGAAATGGAGAAGTACAGGGTGGAGTGTAAGTGTTCCTGTCACAGCAGACGGAGGCTCAGTGGGACCTTCCTGTTAAATGAAGGATAAGTACACAAAGCAGTATTGGAACCAGCAGTGGGCACAGAGGTTGTAGTGTCCGTGGTAGGAGCTTTAAAAGCTGTTAGCGGTCATAGTTACAGGGGCAGAAGCAGATACTTTACCTTAAGCTCGTCTGCTGCACAGGTTGGGAAAGTACTGGTACAAATAACTATTTAATTAAAGTCGGCAACTTGCTTTCTGCTTCACCGGACAAAAAAAAACAAACCCATAACCATTTTCCTGCGCCTCGTCTGGGCTCTGCTCACAGGCTTTAGACTAACCTTGGCCAATCACAGGTGTTTTCATACACAGCAGAGGAGTTCCAGTAGGAAGTAAGGACGTAATGGGGTGAGCAGAGAGCTTTGAGTCTGGAGAGCGGGGTTTGAATTCCACATGAGCTGATTTGGAGTTTGCACGGAGCTCATGCCTGTGGCAGGGGTGGGCGGGGCTAACAACAGGGTGCTTGGAGCAATGTTGAAGGAAGACTGACTATTTTCAAAATCTTTTTTCTAATTTCTTTTCTCTTCTGGATTTGTGCTTACTGCAGCTAATAATAAATCAAATGTTATACCATTAGGGTTCGGGCCGGTTGCCAGCAGTCATGGTATATGAAGAACTCTGACAAGCTGGAATTACAGAGCTTCCCACACACAGACTTACTTTGGCAAGCTGCTCACATATATTAACAGCCAAACAATTGTATCTGTCAAGTCATTTTAGTATTTTAGCGTCCATATCTCTGCAAGTACAACACCTTCCAGTATCAGCGTACGAGTGGATAGTCCTTGGGGTTTCTGAAGTTCTTTTGCTGCTGGTTTCAGCAACTGTGGAATGAGTTGCTCCCCCAGGATGAGGAAGAGCTCAAGTATCTCAATCTTATTCACTGCTGAGAGAGGGAGGGAGCAGGAAATTGACAAATTGATTGGTGTGGTGTCTGCAGCGATGCTGTACCTGTCTGTTGTGGTGAAGAGGGAGCTGAGCAATCGGTTTACCGGTCGATCTACATTCAGACCTTCGTCTGCGGGCTCAAACTGCGGCTAGTGAGCAGAAGAATGTGACTGACGAGAACCTTCTGGGTTCTCCATTAGAGACAGTGTGAGGAGCACAGTCATTTAGGAGAGGCTGATATTAGAGCTGCTCCTTCGACACATCGAAATGAGCCAGTCGACATCAGGCCAGGATTCCTCCTCCACGCCTCCTAGGTGAGGTGTGTCGGGAACACCCTGGTGTCTGACAAGGAGAGCATCTCTGCTTAGGTCTGCCCACACCTCAAGCTAAGGGACAGAAAATAGATGGGTGCAATTTGCTGCTGACCCTCTAGCTCCAGCCTGATTATAATTCTGTTATTTATGTGCAAATTCAAATATTTCAACGTTATAAATGCATTGTTTAGCCTGCGTGTGTTGCCTTTCATGACAACTTTCCCGATTTTCCTCTTGCCTTTCAGCTGAGCTCGAGAAGCAGAAAGGTGTGATGCGTCCTGGCGTGTTGACAGGGGGAGGACCGGGAGGCATGGGCACTCAAGGAGGCGGGGCCAACAGCGGCGGAGGAACTTTAAAGAGTGAGGTGGTGAACGGCACCCTGGGAAGGCCGAGCCTCGACGACACGTACGCAACAGTGGATGGACTCAAGCGCACAGCGCTCAGCTCGTCGCTCAGAGACCTCTCAGAGACAGGTGAGGACAGGTGTACGATGCTAGGCTCACCTTCTTCACGTTACAGATGTGTGTGGTTTTTTTCTCTGTGTGTTCTGTGGCAGACGTTCTGCAGCTCCAGGTTTTTAGTATGATGTACTGAGTCAGAGCAAACCTGTGCTCTTATGCAACTGATGAAATCTAAAATGGTAAAATGCCACTGTAAGATGGAAGTTTGATGTGATGCTGTGGTGCTCTGTCTCCACCTGCTGGACAACTGCAGGAACTACAGCATGAAAATGCAAAAAGTTGCGCTTACCACGGAAACTGTGTGGATTGCTGGGGTGATTTAACCAGTCAGAGCCAAATACAAGCAATACGCCCTTCTGCTAATTAGCACTGGTGCACAAATATTTAAGTGTGTAAATATCAGGTTGGTCAGCCTCATTAATAAAAAGTTTGAACACAGGTGATGACCATATAAGGGTATCCCCTTTTTATGACATCATACAGATCAAAGAGCAGAAAAAACTGTGTTTAGACTGAGTGAAGAATGCATGTGAAACCACGTTTTAACCTGCCTCGTTCTGATTGGGTGACAGGGAAGCGGGGTCGTAGGAACAGTGTGGGGTCACTGGACAGTACCATCGAAGTAAGTTGGGTGGGACACGACTTCCCAGCATGCCGCCTGTCACACACCCTGCTGATGCATGTTTGTCTGATTCATAACTTGTGTTTGTCAAAATATTCGTGTACATGTGACGTGAAGGCTGAAACATGGCTTCATTTGTATCCATGTTAGCCTCAAAATAGGATCAGCCTTTCTCTAAATTTCTCCCGAGTACTGAGGCCTTTTCTGTGAAATAAGTAAAACATGAAGTGAAGAGTAAAATGTAAAGTAACGTAAGTGTAAAGTTGCTCCTTTAAGTCATATTTGAAAATGTTAAAATAATTGGGTCTCTTGTTAGAATCAGTCCAACTTGGGGCCCCATCAGCTGATTTAAGGATGACTGACAGTTTTGTGGGACTAGCCAGAATATCACGGTCAGAGCTTCAGAGCAGCTTCCATCCTTGGGGCTACAAAACTGAAGGGAAGCGGCAAAACTGCTGTTCCTCTAGTGGCCACTTGAGGCTCTTTAGACGCTCGTCCGTTTGGATTTTGTTACGGCTTAACACTTTAATTGTCCGGTGCATGGCTGCTTTGATTGACAGGCCTCCGTGATCTATCTTTCAGTCATCAATAATTAGTTTCCTCTGTGGCAGAAAAGCACGTTACAGACACGTTACCTTCAGGAGCTCAGTATGTCGAAGGCACCGTTACGGTGGGATAGTGGCCTTTCAGAAACTGATCTCATGAGGTCCAGCTTGAACTGAGCTGGGATGCTGTATTTCTGTTGTCCGTCTGTGAACCTCTTCAGTGATTCTCCTGCATGTTTGTCCTGAAACCTGCATGTTTCACGTCAAGGTTTGTTTTTCCATCAGAAAGACTAAATGGTCTGTGTGACTCTGAGGTAAACGCTGTCGGCAGTATGTTAAACTCTTCTTCTTCTCTTCTTCTCAGGGTTCCATTATTAGCAGCCCCCGGCCTCACCAGCAGCGCCCTCTGCCTGATGGAGGTCTTTCCTACAGCCCCATGATGGTTCCTACATCTCCAGCAGCCTACCGGCCACACCGCCCTACTCAGAGCCCCGGTACGGGGGTGGGGGGTGGGCCGGGGCTCTGTCACAACCAGGGAGGGGTCACCACCTCCCCGCTCGCGAGCGTGGGAGGGGTTGGGGGAGGCGGAGGGATGCCGGCAGGGGGCGGACCGACTGGCGGAGGCCGACTAGGGAATTTCTTCGGCAGCCGCAGAGGCAAAGTTCCTGGTCCCCTGACGATGACCTCACCCCCTCCACAGGGTCCCCCGAGTCCCCTGATGATATCATCACCCCCCCACTACCCCGCCCCCGCGCCTCCCATCGCCCACCCATCCTCCCCTTCCCCATGCCCCTCCCCATCGCCCAACCTCGGGCAGTCGGACTCGGGAGGAGTTGGAGGGGGAGGAGGTACGGGAGGGGGACAATCCAAGCTCCAAGCGTTGCACGCCCAGTATTGCCACGCCAACAGTGGAGGAGGCGGAGTCAGTGTTACTGGGCACCAGCAGCAGCAGACACCACCCCCACCTTACCATCACCATCACCGCTACCACATGCAGAGCGTCCCGCAGCACCACATTCTTTCGCACAGGTTCTCTGCACCCCGACGGCAAGGCCCATCCGGCTGCGCTCCCTCTCATACCCAGCAGCATCAGAGGATGCAACATGGCGTCATTCAGCACCCGCGCTACAACATGGCGTCAGGCTTCACCACGCCCCCGCCACTGTCCCCGCACTCCCCTGTCACCCCCACTACCCCGCACGGACTCTTCCACTCGCACCCCGTGGCGGGGAGGCCAGGTGGAGGGGCCAAGCTCCCGCTGACCATCTCGCACTCGCAGCCCCACCCCCACGCTCACACACACTCTCACAACCACGCCGTGCACACACACTCCCCCCTCAGCCCGTCCCCGTCCGCCTCCCCCTCCACCCACTTCATCTTCTCCACCCCGCCGCCGCAGACTCCCTCGGCGCGCCTCGTCAGCCAGACGCCTCCGAAGCCATATACCCCCCAGTACCCACCGCTTTCGTCCATCCCGCCTCCCCCGCCGCACTCACCCTTACCTCCCCCGTCGACCACCCCGCTCTCCCCGCACCCCCCAGGGGTGGGGGGAGGCCAAGGGGGCGGCCCCAAATCCAAACCCGTCAGCCGGATCAGCACGGTCGTGTGAGGAGGCAGAAGTCTAGGACAGTGGCGCGTCACCCTGCAGTGAGCCGCCGGGGGGTGGTAGTGAGCAGGAGAGGGAGGAGGAGAGGTGGAGGAGGGGGAGGACAAATGCAGCCGTATGAAAGCGGACGCCTGGTGAGGAGGAGAGCGGTGAGAGCGGGGAAGAGGAAACTTCTCAGCCTGTGTTATTTCCACATCCACTTCCCCCGCAGGTAGAAAGACCCACACACACCGACGGATGTTTCTTACAGGGAGCAGATCCTCCCAGAAAAAGATGCTCACGGAGCGAAAAGCACCCAGAACGTGAATCATGCCGTTTTCAGTCACATGAAGATGAAGAAAAAAAGTCCCACATTGTCTCGGTGTCTTGGTGAAAACGTCCTCATCTTCCCCACGTAGTGCCCTTCAGAGGTGAGCTGGGAGGACATGTTTGTAGTTCTTCATCGACAGGGGAAGTGTCCGTGCCACATTGTAAGAATTTGTTTGCTGTTGTGGAAAAAAACGGTTCAGGGACCAGACGTGAAGGGAACAGTGCCTGAGAATATACCACAAGGATTACTCCTGACATAATGTACAGTGCTGGTGGAAGAGAGCGGAGAGCGAAACGAGTCCCGGTCGCGTTTTCCAAAAACCACAGTCGTCTTACGCCACCTTGTTTTCCGCACAAAAAGCACTCCCGTTTTGGTTGTTGACATATTTACAAGCCATGAGGCGTTACGGAGAAGCAGAGGTGGTTAGCGTTAATATGGTGCAGTTTCTGTGTCTTAGACAGGCATGCATGACCTGTGCAATAGCTAATAAGTGTCAGTGTGACTATGGTTAAACTTCTATATGCAGGGGGAGGGATTTGTTGTGATTTAAAGCCCCAATCCAGCATTTATTTGGCCATAAAGAGTGAAGAATATGGAAGACTTGACCTTCTAGGTGGACAATAAACTTTCTAAAAATAAGCCATCATAACAAACACTCCAGGTGTCTTTTTACCTTTGCAAAAATAACTAAAAGCCTTTAGCGTCTGTGGATTACAGGGTTTCAGCAGGGACTGCTATGCTGTTGTTTTGGATTGGGACTTTAAAAATATTCCCAATTATTTCCTCATGTAACGGGGATTTATTTGATCATTTGTGCTAATCCTGTGAATGCTCTCCCTTGTTATTAAGTATATATGAAAGCATAAGCCTGAATTTGTCACAAATTATAATATACTCCAGTAATATTATACTCCAGCTGTCAGCTGTACTTCATGCTCCATATTGTATGTGACCCTCTACGTTGCCACAGACGGAGATTAGGCCGAAAGGTGCCGAACAGGGAAATGGGAGTCTTTGATGAAGCCAGGGAGATGCAGTCCTGAACAAAGTGACGAAACTGTTCAGGTTAATAACTTATCAGTGGTTATCTTAACAGAACTGGGTGGGAAATTAAAATGAAAAGGCTTATATTTACTTTATGAAACCAGAATTTTTACTCAACACTCGTTTAATAATTCTGATAAAGCATATGTACCAAAAGTTTAAAATGTTTAATTTTTATTGGTTCCTTTTTGTTTTGCTTCAAGGCAGAACAGTTATTATTAATGAGGCTCAGCTAAGTTATGTTAGACGTCTTCAGATAAAGATCCTTGAAACCAGGAATAGGAGACGGAGCCATAAAGAAAATAAATATAAGTACAAGTTATTTTCTTTAGATGCACAGACAGATATTATTTAAATTATTTCAAGAGAGTGCGGTACATTTAAAAAACAGACATCCCCTAAACACACCACATGGAGGCGATCATACAGTTATTGATCTGAAAAGAAGGCAGCTATAAAGAGACTCACTGATGTGTGATTGTGAATGCGGCTGTGCAGACTGTGTTTAACTGCATGAGTGTGTGACTGAAGTCATTTGTCACAACAAACCAAAGACGACAAATTCAATAAAACACGCCAAGTTTCATTTGTAGTAACCAGTTTAAGATTTAGACAATCAGACTGATTTTTTTTAAATATCAGAACTTCTTCTTGTCCAGCTCTTTTTTATTGCAGCCCTTTGAAGGCACGTTTAAGGGTTAAGACTCTGTTTTAGGTTACGGTTTCGCACTTAGGTTAAGAGAATAAGAGGCTTGGAAATGTTGTGAAACTGGAAGTTGTTTGGAAGAACGCTTCAGTCACATTAGGGAAAGGAGACTGTGGCACTGCCACTTGTGACCTTGTTGCCTTTGAAGTGGTTGTTTCAAAGATGGGGCCCAGGTCTCAGACAACTCACGGCCAGCTGCCATCGTCAGAGCAACTTTGGTGCATCAAGACATCGATAAAACTGCAATAAAACGGAGTCAGTCTGTGACTGAGTGAGGCATTTACATGCAATCTGTTTGTGATCATACAGCAAGTAACTGTGATAAGTCAGTGCAAATCTGCTGCCATCGACACACACAGAAATTCACATGAACTACTTGCATCCAGAGTCGAACCTCATTGATTTGAAACAGAAATTCCTCCACAAGTAGTGACGCAGTGCTGCAGGACGATGATTTAACTCCAGAATGACACAGGTGTAGGAGCTTAACCAGAATGCATCCACTTGGTATTCGGTTGAGACAAGTCCTTATTTGCAAAAAGATACACAGCAGAATATGTACGTCTATCAGCACAGACCGACTCAGGCTGATTGACGTGTTGATGTTCTGTCTTTGTTGCCAACACACAACAAGCCTTCGCTAGTCTGTCTGAGAGTGAGTGCAGTCAGTCTGAGTCAGACTGCAATAGTTTGGAGACAGGTGGCCTCCCATGAGGTGACCTAAGGAGGTTGCAGTCCTAGTTTTAGTCTAGTGTGACTGAGTCAGAGAATTAAACCTAGCAACCGGGGTTATAAAGTCATCAGGTTAGTCTTTACTGAGGTAACAGACAAATGGGTCAGGGTTGTTTACCAGTAAACTTCATACAGCCGGCCTTTGTTTTGTAACCAGACTAGTTGCCCCCTGACTGCTGTCAGAAAGAAAGCAGGTTTAAGGCACTTAAGCACCTACGCCTATCTTTCATATGTAATGTGTAAAAAACACTGGCAACAAGGAGCAACCTTATTCAAAATAAATAAGAACGATCTCAGAGTCACCTCTGCACTTACTCGGGTTCTCAGCAGTAGTTAGAAACTCTCCGTTTTTTTAGTAAGATATAAAATATAAAATAAATGAGAAAATATGCTAAATGGAAAATAACGGTTAATTTCCCACCCAGCCCAAACTGCGTTAGTGACTCTGAAAAGCGTGTGAAAAACTCGGAGGGTAAATAAACTTTAATCCCATTTGATGTGTGGCAAAACAGAAAATAAGGTGCCTTCAGACATAGTGATGGTACAATATAAATAATGTTCACAAAAGACCTCCATGGAATACAAAGACAGTTCAGCATCTAAATCAATAATATGGTGATTTGTGTCCATTCAAAACAGCAAATACGAAGCCATTTACTGCATTTTTGGCTGAAGGACTGAGCCACTCGTCGCCTTGTTCATCCAACAAAGACAAAAGGAGCCTGAAACCTGGACCGAATTTCATTCAAAGGACTTGCTAACATCTCACAGGACTGAAGTGCAGAACACGTTTCACTGTCACACCACACCGAGTGAAGTATTCTTGAACGAACTCATTTTTACACATTTTTGCACTTTGAGTTCAAATCTACCATGCCAGTATTGAAGTATTTCCTTTTTTTTTCCTTTAATCAAGCTCACCGGATGTCAGGGCAGGAGGCCCATGATGGCTGGTAGAAAGTTCTTCCACCATTTGAACGATTTTACCAGCCATTTGCATTTTTTGACTAGAAATAAAACTTTCAGTGTTGGTTGCTAGTCAGCCTCATATAAATATTTACCAGAGTTTAACTGGTGGATGATGGGAAATTCCTCTGAATGCAAACATTAACGACATATTTTTAGTCTCCTTGTGATGACGTGAATGCACCAACTGTAGATATTAACTGTACAGTGTGTTCTATTTTCAGTGGGGCCAACAGCATCAATCTGTAACTGAGGTTCAGAATTGCTTGAATTAACAAAATGTGTGCTCTAAAAACCAAAGTTCATCTGGGTTCTTCGGGCTATTTTGGCTTCTTAGGGAGAAAAGTAAAACAATGAAAAGCCCTTAGCGTGCGAGGTTTGTGGGAATACCGTCACATATTAGAATCGTTTGACGGAGTTCCTCAGGGAACCGTCTTGGGTCCCCTGCTGTTTTCAATCTGAAGAACCCCTTTGACTTTTTAGAGCGTGCTACTGATATTATTATCAATATTGTTGTGTGACAAGCTTCTACTAACATACTGTACTCCTTGGGCTGTTTTGTATTTTTAGCATTTTTAATTTTGTTATGTGCTTACAATGTGAGAATTTTTTTTTCTTTTCTGATTTGGGCATCTTATGGAAGTATTAAATCCTTTTTAATTTTAATATATTTAAAAAACAAACAATAATGATTTTCTGTAACTAACATACAAGTTCTTCTAATATTTTGATTATAGACTGTGATAATTACTTTGACTCAACCCACAGCATGCTCAAGCAAACACACGCCCGCACACCTCTGACTCATCACAAAGCCTCGCTTCACCCTTTTAATGGAAACAAGCAACACCTCTGCTATCAAACAACATTGAAATTAACACTTCATGTTGAGCTGCTAGGAATTTTTGGACCGTAGGGCCATAGCATGCATCTACAATCACCTGCAGAAAGACTTTGTCTCTTTCTAAAGGCCTTACAGTAACCACATCGACTCCAGACTAAACCGGTAAACACCACAGAAATATCAAAACAAAGTTCTCGAGGAGCACTGGATCAAACCTACCTCGTAAGGGAATACACAACATTTCACTGAGTCTCAGTGCATGCCCAAGCACATCCTCAGTAAAACTCCCATCTTAAAGCTCCATACCCATCTTTTGCATGTTTATGAACTACAAACCGTATTTACTTTGCGTTACAGCGCTACCATCTTAAGATCTGTTACCTTCCTACGTCCACGGTTTGGTTTTAGTTTCACTTGTAGAGAACTTGACACTTGCTGCAGATAAGTCATCCATCGCTGTCAACATCTAACAAGGCTCTAAGTCAGGGGTGTCAAATGTAAGGCCCAGGGGCCTGAATCGCCAATCCGGCCTGCTGGACTTTTTGGGAAAACGTGAAGGGACTGGGAATGAACTTTCAACTGTATTTTCAGACGTTTTGCAGCTTTTCCTACTGATAAAGAACTTTCCCATGACCATTCACGCTACACCGGAGTAATTACATAAAAGATAGTGAAATGATGGAAAAGTTCCTGTTTTTTCACTTTCTGCTATAGAAATTTCAGTTGTTTGTTTGTTTGTTTTTTTACAACTGGTCCACAGTAAAAGAAAAAAAAAAAGGATATTTTGTTTTATTTTTCTATTTTCTTTTAAACCAGCATTCAACGTCCTTTGAATCAGCACATTTCAGTTATTAACCAGAAGTAACACTTGTACTTGAGACTATTCGCCCCGTCGCAGGCATGACTGGAAACAGCCTATAATTGTTACGCTGCTGGACTGCTGTGTCAAACTGCACCTGCTAACACACATGCGTCAGATTAGGGATGTAACCTCACCTCTGCAGGTTCTCTCGTGTTTCTAGGGAAGTTTTCTGGCAGCTTAAATTTTTATCACTAAATCACTGGTTAAGTGATTTAATTTGAATGGTAGATTTTGCCTGTACTGCCTTAAACTGTATGCTTTCTAAATACTTTCTAAGTTGCCACTTGGTCATCAAAACTTTGAGAACCCCTGATTTAGTCTATGTGGACCAAAACAGTAACCAGCGACACATAAACATGTTCCACGTGACTATGGGCGCTTGACCTTAAAATATCCTTTGTGGGTCTGTTTTATCTTCACCACTCTGATGAAAGTGAGCAATGCTATGAGATCTCTGACTGATTAAGACCAAAATTCATGTTTCAAGGTCACTTTTTTTGTTAATTCTTGGATTGATTTGCTACCTTTGGAGGCCATCGGTTCAACACTTTTGTCAAGTCGCTGTCAGTTCTCACACTGTGATGGATTAGTTATCTGCAGCAGGATTTAAGTGTCTGCGAGTCCATTTTCAGGGACATAAACTGAAAACACCGGCAGTCTGGGAGGACACAAATCTGTCTAAACTGTGTAGAAGTCTTGTGAAAGTAATTTACAGTATATTCAGTTTAAGAACATGCAGAAAAAAAGCAGGTATGGTCCTTTAAACGCTCAAATTAGGTCTTTTTTTTTCTGCCTGGGTCTGCTCTCCACTATCGGTTTGCATGTGGTATTTATTACAGTATCTGCACTGAATGAAACTGTATTATAACATGAATGTACATAGCAGCCGTTAAATGAAAGTAACATTGCGAGTACTCACTTTGCTCAGTTTGTCTGTGGCTGGGTTTACGTCGGGAATGGAAGGTCTGATTGTTTTTTAAACACCAGTAGAAACAGATCTGGTCTGACTGCAGCAGGCAAAACAGGGAACACTTTTCAAAATTCAAAGCACATCAGATCTGCTTCAAATAAAGTTTAAAAATGTTGGATGATTCTGTTCCTGTGTAAAGACAGTCTGTGTTGTGTGTATCTATACAATGGCATTGGACGGGGGGTGTGTCCAAGCTGCTGGACCGCTTTCTGGAGAGGACATATTTCTTGTTTATAATGTAGAGCAAAGAGAGACTGGAATAGTCCTTGTAAAATTGTACGAGTAAAGTGTCAAATATGTGTCAACAGAGACGACATTATTTTAAAAATTACGTATGGAAAATTTTAGCTGTGTATATAAATATATATTACTTGTACCTTGTTTTTGAAATTGCAGAGAAATGGAAGAAGTGGAAATATTTATTGCTCTAAAGATATAAAAATCTGTTCATGTGGATGGAAACACGTGTCCTCTTTGTTTTGCTGATTTCTCATTCAAGTGCTGTTTTAGTGCAGCATTACAGTCATCAAACGTCGTCATAAAACTAAATCTGTTGCTGTCTATATACACAAGAAGTCACATTACCTTAAGAGTCCAATCAGAAGCTGACAAAAATACTGAAATTCCTACACAAATGGTGACGTAGGTGCCGTGGGACGGTGCACAATAACATAAGTGCTCGCCAACCTTGCTTTTATGTAGGAAAATAACCAGAATGAAACCCTATGTGGAAAAAAATCACGCTATCATGGGGCAACCAACGACATTTCCTCATTGTAGCGTGTTTAGTGTCCTGTTTTTTACTCCATAAAAGAAGCATTCTAGCTCCTTCCTCCTTAAGACCACTGTCCCTTAAAGAAATGAAAGCCCTGGTGGTGAATTATACTTTAACGTTTCATAGAAGCAGCAAGAAAAAGATGCATTTCAGCCTGTGGCTTTCCTCAGTGTAATTCTTCTTATCAAGCCAGTGTCAGGAGGACCCAACCTGTGATAGTCTCCCACTACCTGTGTGGCTCTACATAAGGATCTACCCCTGACATCTGCCTGCATATGGATTTGAAAACTGGCTGCCTCTCATGGTTTTGCAGTTCACACATGGACAATGTCCAGTTCAAAAAAGTCTTTTTCTTGGAACAACCTAACCTCCAGTCCACCCACCACTGTGTGTATTATCGTCAATGTTCTCATCAGCACAGAGCATATTTATGTTTTTAATGTGAAAACAGAACAGCTGGAAATGTCAGTCAGTTTTTGAAGGTTTGAAGCTATTTTTAAACACAGAAATTTACAAAAAAAATGTGAACAATGTGAATCTTTTTTCAGGTAATCTAAATTAAATAGTCTTAATAATCTTAGCACAAAAAGTGTGGAAATTTGTGTTTGGTCAAATATTTCTTGGCAATAAATCTCATACTGTTGGAAAACCTCTTTATTTCCCCTTAAATGGTGACACACTCGTGGCAGAAAAGATCTGGCAAGTTTTTCATGGGTGCAACCTACAAACTCAACACTACTGCTCAACCCACACATGCACCTTCCTCACAAATATGTCGCCATTTAAGGGGAAGTAAACAGGCTTTATAGGCAGGAAGCATTGTTACAACAAAGAAACAATCAACCGACTACAACTTTACTTATTTTTTGTAAGCAAAGTTGTATTAAGCATTGTATACTGCTCAAAGAATTAAAGGAACACTTAAATCGCATATCGGCGCTTGATAAATATTCAAGCGTTACAGAAATTCACTGTGTAATTTGTTGAGAACAAAAGGTTTTAACAACATTGTAAAATGTTGTGTTCTCTTATTGTATGTATTTATTTTGAGCAGTCTATATTTTTTATTCTTTCAACAACCTTTTTCTGAATATCTCAGTCTGGTCCATTTTTCAGAATGATTCATTTATTTAAAATGTTTAATGAAAATGTTTTTTAAATAATGTAAATTTTTATGTCATTTATTGACTGATTTTTAAATTTTATTGAGAAAATATAAAATAATAATCTTCCGTTTCCGTTTAACCGGAAGTGCTTCTTCTAACTCCTGCGCGTGTGCGTTGTGCGGCTTGTTTCGCAAAGTTCATAAATGTGGTGAGTTACGTTCATTTCAACATAAATCGCAGATTATTTTCACACAGTGGGGGCCCGGGTGACTTTTTAAGCGCACCTGTGCGGCCGCTGAAGCTGTCACTTTGTACAAACGCTCATTTACGGCTGAAGATTTAACACGAGTAACCCGCTGAGTTAGCAGGCTAGCACCGTTAGCTGCTTTTGCGTTCAGTTTAAACGGGGCTAATGCTAACTGTAGCTGCTGAGCGATGAATGAGCAGAGGTCAGCGGTCAGTAACAGGTTCGTGGAGTTAGCACCTCTTAGTCCCGTTAAAGGAAACAGCAGCTGCCGGTAGGTCAGCGGCGGGTTTTAATTCATATAATTTAATTTAAGAATCGGAGCCTGTGTGAATACGGAGCGATTTGTAATCATTGGCCATCAACAAGAAGGTTTATTAGTAAAAGTGTCAGCTCAAGGAAACGCTGTGATGTCCAGAAGCTTTCAGCCGTTGTGTCGTGCTATTGTCAAGGTAAAAATACCCTCTGCTCATTCTCTCCAGGCTCTTATTTTGAAATAAACCAGCAGAAAGCAGCTCAGCATGGATTCACATGCGTGTCATAGGTCATGCTGATAAAATAAGAACTGTTGAGTCTTCAGATACTATGGAGATTTCTTTATTTCTACATGCTGAGGTTCAGGGTTTTCATAATTTAGTAAAATTATTTGTGAATACTGTTAATAATGATTTAACACTGAGCATCACTTCATGTTGTACTTCCTCCTCCAAACTGTGTCGCACACCTTCCTCAGCGCCTCCCTGTCTGCGCTTGGATCGTGGGATAAATAGAGAGCGATGGCCGGTCCAGAGCTCCTGCTGGACTCCAGCATTCGGATGTGGGTGGTCCTGCCCATCGTGTTCGTCACCTTCTTTGTCGGGGTCATCCGTCACTACGTCACCCAGCTGCTCCACAGCGACAAGAAAGTCAACCTGGAGCAGGTCTCTGACAGGTGAGCCTGAGTCTGAGCACACACAAATTCAGTTTTGTTTTGTTTTTTCTTTTTAGAGAGCTGAATGACTCAGTCCAGCAGGTTTAGTAATACAATAATATTGCAGTACTTCAGTCACATAAGAGTATTATTGGGATTTGCTGAGTATCCCGATCACATCTATTGGGATTTTCACCTCTTCTTCTTTCTTGTTTTCCAGCCCTCGGCAGTAAAAGGTTGATGGGGTAGTGTGTTGTGTTGTTTTTCACAGAGGTCACGTGAACTTGTTTCCCTTTTAGCTGGCGAATATAACTGTTACATAAGCTGCAGATCAACAATGTGACAGGACTGAGACGCAGCTTGACTCGTGCTGCGTTCACTGGCCGAGGGAGTACATCCGTTACCTTTTACCTAGTTTTTACACAGTTAAGAAGCTTTGATGGATCTGCTGAGTTTGGACTCATAAGAAAACTTAAGCCATGTCTGTTTACACTATCCTCAAGATAAAAACCTCACAGAATTGAACCGCTTTATTGTGCATTATTTCCATGTTTACATATCAAATCAGTAGACACGAAGAACTTCTAAAAAATGTTTTAAGTGAACACTGGTTACCCTCAGTTGCTCGGCTCGTATACGACCAGTTACGATCCCTGATTGAGCTCTCTTCGCAGTAATGTTGTGTGTGTGAAGTGAAAGTGGCACCCCAAGCCCGTCGTCTCTTTAACAAACACGTGTTTAATGTCATTATTAAACAACATCACATTAATCGACGTCCACATTCGTGTTTCTGTTCAGCCAGGTGCTCATGCGCAGCCGCATCCTCAGAGAGAACGGAAAGTACATTCCCCGACAGGTGAGCTCTCCTTCAGTTTAAGGTGGAATTTCACCTTTAACCTGAAATACTACATATACAATATTTAGACCGTGTGCTTGAGGGAATCTAATTTCCCCATCATTAAAATCCATCGTTTCTCAAGTCCATCCTCCATATTCTTTATTCTGTGGGTCATTATTCCACGAGTTGTACTTCATGTATCGTGTATAAATCTTATTTACTTCTGATTAAATAATTGTCCTCTGACTAAGAGCAGCGGAGGTTTGGCTGTCTGCAAAGTAACCACAGACTAGACTGCTCTGTTAGACGTTACAGACGTTAAAAATCCTCCTTTAAATACTCAGCCGGGCTTAAATGTCACAGTCTGACTGTGAGTGCATGAAGTGAAGGTGTAAACCTCGCTGAGTGACATGTCTCCGCTGGTTTAGTCCTTCGCCATGAGGAAGCATTACTTCAACGACGCAGAGACCGGCTTCTTCAAGAAGGTCAAGAGGAAGGTTGTCCCCAAGAACCCCATGACAGGTGCGTGCGTTCAAACACATGATCGTCCCTTCATTGGAATCAGGTCTGCCTTTGCTAACTAGCTGATGATCTGTTGGAGGGTGTAAATGTTTCACGTGCTGCAGTTCTTTGTCTCGTGGTTTTCTGAACAGATGTGAGCCCCTCAGAAACTGTTTAGCAGCTCTGTTCGTGTTCTGTAAGCTCAGGTGTTAAATTCTCACTGTGATGCTACAGCCTGTGAATTCTCGGTGGACTCGGATTTGAGTGCGGACATTAAGCTCAGGATCGGGACGTTTTCATAGTGAGCAGCATTAATGACGAAGCTCGTGCTGTGGATGGATCGTCTCAGACGTCTGCAGTTCGTTCGCTCTGCTCTCGATCAGCTGACGAGTTTGTAAATGTGTAGCTTTGTCCCATGTTTTGGTTTTTCCTTTAACTGAGATAAAAAAAACTCGGAGTAAACAAAAACGTGTCACGACAAGCCAAACCTGTGAGAGCGTTCGGCCTGATTATTGGTCAGGTGTGTCTGAGACCGGAGCAGCAAAAGTAACAACAGGAAGAAGGTGCTGGTAGGCTAACATGTAGAGGCTAGTTACCTCGACTGACCGTTTCACACATCCCAGAATGCAAAGCACACCTGGCTGTGAGAAGGTGTTTAACTCGCCCGAGTGAGATTACCAGGTTCACATCTGCGCAGGTGAACCACACCGAAGCAAGAATGAGTTTGATTGAAACGGACTGAACGCCGCAGGTATGAAATCATCCTCATCTGACGTTCGGTCTGTTGTCAGCGTCTTCTTCCTGCCTCGTGATGGCGTTTGTCTCTGCCCATCAGAGACCCTCAACATGACCTGTGATTGAGGTCGGTTTTCAGCTCGTCATCCTTCATCTTCCCCGTGCTGTGTGTTTATGTCCACCTAACCACTGCCGGTCATTATCTGTCAGCTAGCCCAGCACCAGGACCCTCCAAACGCTGCTACTGTTTAGTTTTCGGTCTTTGTTCACGTCCAGTTATAACAGATGTGTGTTTTTTTTTTTTAGACTTCCTTCAGTCACAGCGTGGTGTATAATCTTTGGATGGAAATCGGCAACCTCGCTCAGCCTCATAAACCTTCTTCTGTATGCACACCTGGACGTTAAGCTTTATCGAAACACCTGCGGTGAGGTGATGAGAGCACGCGCTCGTCATTTTACTGCAGCTCAAAGAATCTGGATGTTTTTATCCGTCAGCGCTGCCTCGTGGGCGATTCTGTTTTTGACGGTGTGCCGAAAAGTTTGAACAGAATCGGAAACGTTAGAATGTTCAGGAGTGAATAAACAAATAAAATCAACAGAACTTAATCAAAAAGCGGTAAATAAAGTCGAACGAGCCCGCGCTCTAAGCCGTGCGTGTTGTTTGTTGCAGACTCGAGCATGATGGTAGACATGATGAAGGGAAACCTGATCAACGTGCTGCCCATGATTGTGATTGGTGGATGGATCAACTGGGCTTTCTCTGGATTCGTCATTAGTGAGTTAATCCACATCATGATGTGCACATCACACACGTTAGGAATGCTCTGTGAGCTGTTACATACCTGACACGCAAGATTCAATCATTCATGTGCGTCACTAAAATCACACCTGTAAACACAGCGCAGCAGGTCCGGCTCGTCTCATTGGTTCCCGATGTTTTTTTCACAGCTAAGGTGCCGTTCCCGTTAACGCTGAGGTTCAAGCCGATGTTGCAGAGAGGGATCGACCTGCTGTCGCTGGACGCCTCCTGGTAAAAACTCAGCCTGAACACTGAAACACCCACGCTCCTCAGCAGACTGTGAATGCAGCACAGCAGAGATCAGAGTGCAAACATTTACCAACTGATTGTCCTCGTTTTTCTGTCACAGGCCTGATGGGGGTTAGAAGCAGTTCAGTTCATTTTTATTCACTTTCAAAAGCATCAAACAGCACATACGTGTGTCTTTTATTTACAGTCTGTTGCTTTGGCCCTGCTGTGTGAATGAATATGATTAAAGTTTATCTTCATGAAGGAATATTTTCCAGTGAAACCCGCAGCACTTGAATAGAAACGGCCTCTTCTTACTTCCTGCCATCCAGTTTCATTAAAGTCATGTGATTTGATGTTGCAGGGTGAGCTCGGCGTCCTGGTACTTCCTGAATGTGTTCGGGCTGAGGAGCATGTACAGCCTGATCCTGGGTCAGGATAACGGTGAGGTTTCACTCTCTCGTAAAGCTCCGCTCTGTTTCCTTTCACGGACTAACGCCGGCGTTCCCTCTCAGCTGCTGACCAGTCCCGGATCATGCAGGACCAGATGACGGGCGCTGCCATGGCGATGCCCCCCGACCCCAACAAGGCCTTTAAGGTGACATTTACACACGACTGCACAAAAATACTGCTTTGAGCTTCAGATTAATTGTCTGTTTCCTCTCCAAAGTGAAACAGAAATTATGAAAGAATAACTTTTCAGCATTTGTTCGTGACCACGCTAAACTCACGCTCACAGGTTGTGTGGGGGCAAAGCCTTCATACTCTCAAAAATGACTAACTCCCATTTAAAGTGAAGCCTGAGGATCAGTTTCCCCACACGAGCTGGTTTTCTCACCTGTCTGTGGCTCAGGAGGCGGAGCGGGTCACCGCCCAACCGTAAAGTCAGTGACCCGAGCTCTGAAGGGTCCCTCTGCAAAATGCTGAAGCTCCCTGAGGCATCCGCTGTGGTGTGAGAGTGGATGATTGTTCTCAGTGTTAGCTCACACCTGAAGCTAGCATACCAGAACTGTAAAGTCGTGGATCAGTGAGTCTGCGTCCTTCACCTGAACCTGAATCCATCAGGATTAACAGGGAAACGTGTTTAACCCTTTTAAGCCCATCGGAGCGTGCACGCTCCGTTTTCCGTAACTACTTTTAAATCCCGGTAGAATTGCAACCACATAAGCTAGCGCAATAATATTTTTTGGCATATGAAACCGGAGGAGTCGTACTTGCACAATGGTTTCCTTCCACACATGGCTTTGCAAAAATCACGTAAAAAGCGCTGGCAACAACAAAAACCTAATATTCCCGAAACACGCTTTGCCGATCCGATCAGCTGTTCATAGCACTTCCTACATTGGAATAAACGTCAGCGCGGACTATCGCACGTCTGCCATTACCTTCGAGAACCGGAAGTGACGTCATTTTTCTTGGGAAACGTTTTTTCCCTGCAGGGCCTTTCAAAGGGTTACTGGTGTTTCTGAAAGTCGTTGTGACGGTGCGTAGGCAGACCCCAAGACACGGCCATGTTGTTCCACATACGTTTATTCCCTAAACACGTCACACTTTACACACACGGTTGTTGATACAGACACCGGCTGCAGCTCTCCCGCTGCCAGCCGCACATAACCCCAACAACAACAACAAACCCACAATCAGGACCCGTTTTATGGCTGGCGAGGCGTGATTGCTGATGCCGTGCAGGTGAAGCCATCTCCACCGCACGGCACCGCAAGCCACGCCCCGCCACAGTCGTGTTTGACTTTGTGCCGTTCTGTTTCTGGGAGGGTTGGAACTTAAATTGCACTGTTGGAAATAGTTTTTATTTTGATGCTGGTTTTTTTGTTTTTTTTTTGCAAATTGTTCACAATAATATTTATTTTAGTTTTTCCTGCAGTTTATAAAAATTAGTGTATCTCAAAAATTAAACTAT
>VVHJ01027522.1:0-15415 GCA_015107715.1 Tylochromis polylepis
TTCTCTTAGACAACCTCTGAGGCCGTCACAGAGCAGCTGTATTTGTACTGACATTAGATTACACACAGGTGCACTCTATTTAGTCATTAGCACTCATCAGGCAATGTCTATGGGCAACTGACTGTACTCAGACCAAAGGGGGCTGAATAATTACGCACACCCCATTTTGCAGTTATGTATTTGTAAAAAATGTTTGGAATCATGTATGATTTTCGTTCTACTTCTCACGTGTACACCACTTTGTATTGGTCTTTCACGTGGAATTCCAATAAAATTGATTCATGTTTGTGGCTGTAATGTGACAAAATGTGGAAAAGTTCAAGGGGGCCCAATACTTTTGCAAGCCACTGTATGCTAATTTCAAATAAATCAAGGTGTCAGTTCAAGGAATTCTGCTGAGTTCAGGTGAAGCTGTTGAACTTGTAAAACCTTACATGACATATTTTCCAATATACAAAACATTGGCATGAAATTTGAAAACTTTGTTACCATATATTGTCCTCTTATCAGGTTTAGGATTTACTGGGAAACCTGTTACAAACAAGGTAAAAAAAATAAATAAATAAATAAAAATTGGCCATATCTACAAATGCTTGTGAATGCTGGCTGTTTAAGAACAGAAGAAAATAATAAATCAGTCATTTCTTCATTAGTTTAAAGTGGACAAAAACCTGACAGTAAATAATGCAGCCTGTTCACAATATGTCTGTCCAGTCGTTAGTACTGTAAAACCTCTGAGTGAGACCCTGCCAAAATTTACTTGGAAGCACTAGGACTGTTTTCAGTTAAATTAACTATATTTTTGCTACTGCATGTTTTAGTATGCATTTGTTAGAGTGCAATCTATACAGTATAATGAAAAGTAATTTGCATGTTTTGCATTAAGCTAGAAATAAATGTAAGAGCTTTAAGTCAGTGGTGACTCCTCTGACTTAAGCCTCTAAGGACTTTATGCATGACTAGAAGAAAGATGCCATTTCTGACAAACTGACTGAAGCATTTCTTGTGTAAAGACACTAGAATTTAGTGTAAAGGCCAATCCACATTGTAGTACAACATCTTTTTAGAGGTGTTTTCACATCTGTGACTTATTGTGCCTATATAGTGCCTATAATCATACCCAAGAAATCGAAGAAAAATCCAGAGTTGCACGCTGTAACTAACAGTTTCAAGTTGAAGCCAACAAACTGGTTGTTTTTTGGCTTCCTGCTAAGCTTAGCTAATCATCCTCATGTTTCAGCTTCATACTTTATGGTTATTACAGTGGTGTTGACAGTCTCTTATTTATTGTCAGCAAATAAACCATTTGCAAAATAAGCTGTGTTATTTATCAATTTACAGTTAATAAAAAACAAGAGAAACTTGATTGACTGAACAGTTAAAGATGCAAAAGAAAAGTGTTTACTATGTAGGTGACATCATCTGCATATATGGGTATTTATTGTAAATGCAGATTAGATTAGGTACAGTTGACTTTTCACTCATTTGCCCTGACTCTGTACTGGCCTCCACTATATAAACGAACAGCTTTTGTGTTTATTTTATTGGTGCCACAATGAATTGCTGCTGGCTCTGGCTGCCTCTTGAGCAATATCATGTCCTCTTGTATTTCTTTCAGAGTTTTTATGGGTTAGTGCTGTCCTCAATGTTGTTGACTTCCCTCTGTGGACCCACGAAATTTATCATCCCCTGCTGCCAGTGTCCAGCTTTGACTTTTATGACTCCAAGACTTAAATGGGTCCTAATGATAAACAAATGAATAAATAATGACGATAAAATACAATGAACAACTTTCCATAGTAGAATGCGCTGAAATTGGCATCCTCTGTCAGCCCAGCTGACACAAAACTTTTTGAACCTTTGTGTAAGATGTGCAAGGACCTGAGTCTCAAGCCACCGAGTTAGCAATTATGAAGGCAAATTTAGAGCAAACTGCTTGTGCTAATGAAACAGGCTGCCAGTATGCACTACTGTTTATTTTTCACTTGAACAGGCTCACTATTATGAGTAAGCCAGCAACCTGTACTTCCTGTTAATACACCAAAACAACAACATAGCAGTATCGGTTGCCATGGAGAGGTTTTTGCCATCTCAGGGCCCAGCACTGACTAAAGAAGAAAGACAATATATAATATTCTTGTCTTAGCTCTGCTGATACAGAAAAATACGGGAAAGACGGGTCAGAGACAAGTGACAATGCAGAACCTTTCACTTCCACAGAAGAGGCCTGAAAGCGGGGGGGGGGGGCTTCACATGACCATTACCTCTCCTTTCTTGTTAGTTGTTGTTAACCTGTCAGAATGAAAAGTCTGGTTACGTTCCTGCAAATGTTGCAACAGTAGTCTTGTTTTGTCAAACCAAATGCCAATAAAGTATTCACATCAACCCAGCACAGGTCTGGCTGCACAAAGGATAGCACACATTGCTACATTATGTGTTCAATGAGCACTTAATGAGCATGTACTATGACCTCATGTGCCATTTTATGTACTTTCCATTCTTGGACTCCAAAACTTTCATGCATCTGTCTCTAGGAATCCATGAGGAGCATTAACATAAAATTTACCTGTTTAAAAGGCAGGATGACATCAGTGGGATTTAAGCCAGCAATATTACACATCCAGTGTCTAAACAAGGGCATAGACAGACACTCCCAAGATGCTCAGCAGATAACACACTCCACCAGTCATGCTATAGAGGGCACTGCTGTCAGAATGCTTTTTTTGACTGCATGATCTCTTGTGTCACAGTGCCCCAGTTCCACAGTACATACCCACATGGGTAAGCATACAAGAAATTCACTAGTATTTCTTGGTACGTGCAGAAAATTGTGAAAAGCTTGTGCCACCAGACATTTCCATGTAGTCTTTGAAATGACACAAGGACGGTAAACTCAGAACCAAAAGCAAGTCCAAGACCTTTTGTTTATTTCGTGTCCATTTTATATCATGAAAATAGCCCGATAGTTTAGAAGGTTAGCTGCACCCATAATCCCAAAGCAAATGCATTGTGTCCTTCATTCTTTTCTTCCTGTGGAAATTAAAACACGTTTGCTACATAACTTGAACACTGAATGATTGGTTCTCTGTTATTCTGTGGGCTGATTGTTAAAAGTCACCAAAGCGGAACTGACAATGCGGAGGCATCAGCCCGAAGAAGAAAAAACGATTAATCAATTTCTCATCTGATACCAAAGCAACCTCTTGAGATTCCATAACTAGGAGAAATGGAAGTTACTAGGGAATAGTGCTCAACAATGTATGTATCCTCATGCCCAATGAAGAATAAAGGAGAGTCTCTCATACAAATACATGTATTTATCTATGTTTTCTTTGTGTACTGATTCATGATAAATGGCCTGCAATTTATTAATGATAAAAGTTTTGTAACGATTCAGTTAAATAATTAATCAGCTTCTCCTAGTAAATACGATTAACCAGTATCAGGTGCTTCAGAGCAGACAAACTAGCTATGAAATAAAGGTGATAGTAGCTTGTATTAGTTTGCAGAATGTGTCTGCAGCTGCCCACTTGGGATTTTATCTTGTGTTTATAAGATGAACTTTAATCACAAGTAGCACACAGTGCTGCTAAAATAGAAAGTCAATTTCTAAGCAGACACTACCCAAAGTTTTTCTTTAATTTATTTTTAGCACCTATTTGTTTTGGACTGAGTGCATGTGAAGCAGCCAGAATGGCTCTTAGGGATTTTTTTTCCCCTATGGTCTGGAGCAAATCTTTCTTTAAAGGCTTGAAGCTCCATGCTAACTTTAGGCACTTGGCTCGGTGCCGACAGCCATAAAGCACGAAAGAAAATCACCTGGAAGGGTTAATGAGTGCAGCTGTAAAGTCCAAACACAAAGAGGACTAACTCTGCAAACTAGTGCTGGGAATCACCTTCTTCTGCGTAAGCCCCCTTTGGACACAACTCGTGCCTTAATGGAAACTTGGCCCTGCGCTTCATCCACTTCTAGACAGACAGCTGCTTATACACTGTCTGCACATCATAATAAACACGTGAGGTGAACACCAATGTTTTCACCCTGCAGATCTCCAAACTGAGAGAGAAGGAGGGAGGCCAGCGATAATCACAACAGTACACAGTAGGTGACGCAGTTGCAATATGGCACCAGTACTGTGGGACAAA
Source organism: Tylochromis polylepis (assembly GCA_015107715.1). Lineage (NCBI taxonomy): Eukaryota > Metazoa > Chordata > Actinopteri > Cichliformes > Cichlidae > Tylochromis > Tylochromis polylepis. The sequence continues at coordinate 4,147 of VVHJ01027522.1, forward strand.
ATGTGAGGATTCTTGACATACGTGCATCCTGTTCAATGGCAGAAACCTCCTTTCATGCTTTCTGGGATGTGATGTCACTTTCAACTCAAGTTCCCAGAACAAAGAGTTCACTAAGCTGAACAGGTGACCTTTTCAAACAGACATTTTTAAAACATGGTAGATGCTGTCCAGATGGTTATACCAAATGGGCCATCACATTATTTTTGCACTTCTCCTACTTGATCGCTGCTCAGGTATATATCATTACATAGAGTAGTAATATTTATCAATGGAAGCTCTGCAGTAATATTTTTATTCTTCTTTTACTTTTCCACAGAGCCATGCAGGCAAACTGTACCTAAAATAACATGACAACATTTTCATGACCGCAGCTTTGAATGCAAACAACAAGCGAGTGGAAAGATGGCAGTGTTAGTGCCACGTGAAGGTGGTGTGGGTTACTCTTTGACTGTATATAAAAACCGGGTCTGCAGGTTTAGCAGAACAGTTAGTCGTCTTCTTTATATGACACCCGGCTACTTGTGTCAAAACAGCGAAATCAACAGAATGCGTGTACAAGGATACGCAGGTTTAAACGTGACTGGCATGTTTGGTAACAAGAACACAATGTCCTTTCAGAAATGTATCAAAAATACAGAAACGTATTCAAAAATACAACTAGCCCCTGAAAGCTGGAATAGCATTAGCTTACAGACTGGAGTTCTTTTCAAAGAAACAAATGATTTATTCTGTGTGTAGCTAAATCTAATACACATCCAATATTAACATTTCCAAGTTTTGGTTATATTTTTTTGCATACTAATGGTATTCTTCACTTCTGTTGTGGCATAAAATAAAATGACTAATTACTTGATAGCCAAAATACTTTAATATTGCAAAGCTGAAATACATTTAAGACATATTTTAAGATGTTGTAACTGCATAGATTTTAATCAAGTGGCAAGCTCCATGGTTCAAAAATGAAGTCAGCTTAGCAGGGCTGAAAACTTTCTGCCACTTTTGGCTTGCTTCAAACTCAATTCAATCTTCACAGACTTCCATGTTCAAATGCTCACATTTATATCAGAAACAAACATCTTATAGCCTGGTAAAAAAATTAATTAAAAAAAGCAGTGGTCTTTGTCCCTCATTTTCCTTTCCTGACATTTGTAAGGCAAGCCATTTTTTATGTAAATTACACATTTAAATTGTTTTACACATTAAAGTTATGAATAATTGAGGCTCTGGGTGACATGGATGTCATTTCTTTCTTACTGAGTAACAATTCTAAAGAATCTGCTGTTTAGTTTTTCCATCAAACAAGTCTGTGTCTTGCTAGTCAAATCAGTAAGCCAATCTTGTGTGTAAGTGGGCTCATGGTGGCTATCTCCATGTTTTATATAAAATCTAACTGAGTATCAGTGGAAGACAGGAAACTCAACTTGATCAGTATCAGATACCTCATTCATACTTTGTAATCTCATGTCTGATCAGTCAGCAGCATCATCCTTTCGTATTCATAGTGGTGCCTAAGAAAGCTTTGATAAGTTGAACCTTTCACATGTGACTGCTGATACCTTCATGCTAACATAATTGGGCTGCACTGCCACTCAGATCTCTGCCTCTGGTGTTGAAAGTTTTTGGCTGTCTTCACTTTAATAAGATCTCATGTTTGAGCGTGTGTTTGATGAAGGAGGATCAGTTTCTTCAGCAGCAGCTTACTGCAGCTCAGATCCCTCTGAGAGCTCCCTCAGAAGGCACGGCCTTATCCACTAAATCTCACCTCTGTAACCCTCTGCTATAAATGGTCAGTTTCTTAACCGCTGTGTTTCTAACTGACTAAAACACATTTCAAGTAAAGCAGGTACTACTCCCCTCTGAAATAAGGTTATGCTTTAAAAACAAGTAAACCTTTTTTGAGCTTTATAACAATACCAGAGGTAACCACCCAAGGTGTACTGGTGGATTCTATTAAAGCTTTTTTATTAGGATAAAATGGGAGGAATGAAAACATTGTTCCTACATTTCTACCTAGAGAGGTAAGAGGATATTACATCATCACTTTTGTTCCGACTTGCCCATATCGAGCATGCCATCAAGACAGAAGTCAGGATACGAAATGACTGATCCACGCCCTCTATGAGTAATTAATTAAACAGGAACACAGAAGGTAGTGTTTCAAGTCACAATGAATCACCTGTTTCATGTATTCATCTCAAACTTTTCAAGTCGCCACTGACAGCCTTAAAGACATTGTGAATGTGTCTGGCTATAAACACGGGGGGGGACAAAAGTTCCATTAGTCCCCCGACACAACTTTATTTTAAGAACAGGGGCACTGAGTGTGCCATATACATCACGTCTTGACCTTACTCTCAAAAATGGAAGCCCGCAGGCAACTCAGGGAGGGAATGTTTATGCAGCGACAGCCTATCATTTCCTCGGGCTGAGAGTCATGGCAGGGCGAGCTGCTGTTTACTCAGGGAGAGCCAATCATGTTAAAGACCTGCCATTCTAGTTCCGCCTTGCTGCGAGGCAGCTATAAAGTTGCCAGACAAGTCAAGAGGGAGAAAGAGAGGAAGTCTGAACAATGAGAGAGAACCTTGCTAGTGTGTCATCTCCAAACATGGCATTTGCTGACTGCATGAAACCCACAGAGCTGGCCGCAGACAAGGAGATCAAGTAAGTGATGCTGTGTTTAACAAGCATGTTCCTGGTCATGGTGTCCTTGTAAAAGAATTGCACATCTATAAAGCAGATGAGTGAACTCTTTTTTTTTTTTAATTTTCTTTTATAAAGGAGGAAAAACTGGAGGAACAGAATACGACTTCTCCTGAAGACAAACTCTACACTACTGCAGCGCGTGAAAAACAGACCCTACCGGTAAGCCCTGTTTGTTTTACAAGTTGTTTTAAAATGATTTCTGTGCATCAAATGTATTAAATTTAAAGTGTCCGGTTAATTTGCATTTTATGTAAATTAAGATTTGGTATATTTCTTACTTATGCATATAAGTGAGAACTGTACACGGCTCAAATAAGTCCTTAAATTCTGATTGGAAAAGATCTGAGAGCGTTAAATGGCTGTAAATTAATTAAACAGTTAGCAACACAATTATGCAACACCAATATGACTCAACTTTGATAAGCAATTCAAGGAATTTACAGTGACGCTTCACTAACGTAGTAGTTAGCGCCACTATAATTATCTCTTACGTGAGCTGTGTTCTTTACCCTCAGGCCAAGCGTAGATGACATGAACCAATGGGCGCAGTCACTTGACAAGCTGCTCAGTCATAAGTGTAAGTATCATTCACCTGTCTGTTGGCACATTGTTATATAGAAGAGTCACAAAGGTTACATGGTTACTGTGAGCCAATGAAATCTTTTTATAGTCATCAGTAAAACAAAGCTGGCACTCCTTTCACCTTACATGAATGGGCAAAGAGCCAGCAGGTGTCATGGGAGTAGTTTTTTTTTTTTTTAATCTTTCTCATCTCCCTCTCTGTCTCTCTCCCACAGATGGGAAAGCTGCATTTTGTATCTTTCTGAGGTCCGAATTCTGCGACGAGAACATTGAGTTTTGGTCGGCCTGCGAGGAGTTCAAGAAGATCACGTCACGGAAGGAAATGGCATCCAAGGCCAACCGCATTTACGAGGAGTTCATTAAAAGTGAAGCGCCAAAGGAGGTAACAGCTAACAGATTGCTTCAGATGTGTTTGTTCTTTTCAAGCTGATTTTAATCAGAATTCATGCACTTCTTTGTTAAAATGGGGGTCAAAGGCTCATTCTGGCTGTTTCTCTTTGGTCACAGATCAACTTGGATTTCCACACCAAAAATGCCATCGCGCAGAGTCTCCACAAGCCCACTGCAACTAGCTTCCTGGTAGCTCAGAGGAAAATCTACAGCCTGATGGAGAACAACTCTTATCCCAGGTTCATCAACTCTGACCTCTACAAAGAACTGTATGCAGTTGCAGCAAGAGAGGACACAGACGTTACGTCCTAGCATAACTAGACACCCACTCATGGAGTCATTTGTTTACCCCTGTGACTGTAAATAGACTGTCCACCATGTTCATTCCAGGTGCTACCTCAGTATAATACAGCTGAATGCAAATTCGTAGCATAAACATTAACGGGCGAACGAGGAAGCAGGAATGATTTGGCTGGATGCTGTATGTCGCTGCAGACAGTGCACAGACTGTCTCAAGCAGATGGGACAAATGCTAAGCTTTCATCACTGAGCCATTACCTGCACCTTCTTTTCAATGCCAATAGAATTTGGCGTTTTGAGCAATGACGCAGACAGTGCTGTTCCTAGCCACTGCATTCAAAGTCAAAACACTTGCCATTTAACTCTGCAGCTCTTGCCTTACATTAAACCAACAGCAGTGACAGGAAGTGTTTTCTGTCACGGTATCCATTTGAAGGCTTTGGACGGTCAAACACACCTCACGTGTAACTCTAGTTGGCATTTCTCTGCTGGTTGCAGCAGTTTACATTAAAACAAAATTACAATTGTAATTTATATTACACAGTTTCATCTGATGCCTATGTTTGACCTGAAATGACTGTGACACTGTAAGATACTGTAAATATGTGATGTTGCACAATGTGTTTAATGTGAATTTAAGCATTGAGCAGCTGGACTGTTTGGAGATTAAAATGTGTTCAGCACTGAAATGTTCTGGATGTGTTTGTTTACCAATTTAATGCACAAAATATGTAGCACTGAAGAATGCACGTGTTCCCTGGGGGGGAAAAAAGTACATCAGCAAAAGGGATTTAAGGTAGCTCTCTAGCTGGATCCTCTTTTAGCTGACTGCTCTGAAATGTAAAATCTACATTACTGCTGGAGTGAGTTGTTCTTAACTCACTTCAACAGTAAATTTTAAAATAATGAATTAAAAAAACAAAGCTAGCTGACATAAACAAACTAGCTGAGGCTAGCTTGTGCCTAAGCTAACTTTCTGGGGTAATTGGGGGCGGGGAAAAAACAAAACACAAAATCAACATCTTTTCAGGTTACAAAGCTAATATGTGTGAAGTGTTTAGTATACGGTTGTTTTAAACCACACTACAGCATAACATTAGCATTCATATATCGTTTGTCTGAGTTTGCATGCTTACACCTGAATGTAGTACTCTATGTACATTAAAACATAGTTACTCGTTTTGCACAGTGGCTCAGACCCAACCCAACACCCAATGTCAAGGGTTTCCAACAGGAAACACTTGACGGAAATAATGACTGCCTTTGTCACGCTAGTTCTTTTTATGCAACATTTGCAGATTTCATGGCTGAACACATTACCATATACATGTAACACATATAATACTAAATTCTTCTACTCTAAGGTGACATTTTAACACACTTGAACACCTGTACCTAAAAGTACTGTTGTTAGCTTGAAATCACACTTGTTGGTGGTTTTCTACTTTCTGCCATGTTACCTAACATATATACTGACACAGTAAGTTAGTTTCTAGTCTTTAAACTCACATTTTGGTCTCCACCAGGCCTCAAGGGAAATATGTCCTTAGCTGTTCTATATTTTCTTTACATACATTTTCTACATACGAGTTATGTTTCCCAGTTCGTGCAACATGTCGAGGTTGTGCACAGTAATAAGAGCTTGTGGAAGGTGTTACACTCAAAATGTATGTTGAAATGCTGAAGAAATATGTAAGAATACAGGGTTTTATAGGACCTTTAAAATCCCTAATTCTTTGTTTAAAATAGCAATAACAAATGGTTAGTAAGATAAATGCCTCGCAATGTTTAACAAAGCAGTCAGACTTATTAGATAATGTGCTGCATGTTCAGTTGCCCAAAAACAACATTCCTCCTCTTTTCTGGAACATTGCATTCCTTTTTGTACAGTTGAATTTGCACACTGTAACAGTAAGCCCTTATGTTTAAATTTATAAGTGTACGAGAAGAGGAAGGCCTGACTGACAGCAGGGAGAGTCCTCCTCTGTGAACTCACAGTGGCAGCTGACAGTGGCCAGACACCCAGACCTTAGCGTCTGCTTTCTCTGTCAGACCTCTGCCCTGCTGTCGTGGCGAGACGGAATCATCTTTTAAAGCGGCAGCTCTCCATAACCATATGTTCTCCTGTGCTTTGTGATGCAAGCACCACCAACCAGGGATTTTATACAAATGTGTTTAACTCTGCTCTTTCTTTGTTTTTGTGCTGGATTTATGTTCCCATAAAATTGCATGACAACTATGGGGTGAGGGATGTTTAGGATATGGATGCTCCAGAGAGGTTTGTGTCCTTCAGACCACTCTGGACTACTGATTGATTTACAGTCCAATTTTACAGTAAAGATACACCAGTAATTTAGGTGAAATTTTCTTCTAGAGGCGTCACGTCATTATTTATTTGTCTGATACTTTCATTTATACCTGGAAACTTTCCATCCATCTATGTATCTGTTCATTTTATTCAACAGATTCAGGCCCAGTTTGCAGTGGCAGCAGTCTAAACAGAGGTGCCGAGACCTCCATTGCCTTGGAGACCCCCTTCCCTTAGGGGGGGATACTGAGGTGCTTCGAAACTAGCCAGTGTGTCGTATATAGTGACTGGACATGTCTGAAACACCTTGCCTAAGGCATTCTACTCAAATCCCCAGACCACCTCGACTGGTTCCTTTCAACGTGGAGCAGCAACTCTACTCCAAGTCTGTCCCAAATGACTTACCTTATTTCTAAGGGCATGTCCTGACACCCTTCGGAAGAAGCCCATTTCCGCGTCTGGCATCTGTGACTGTTTTCTGTTGGTGACTTTCCACAGTCCATGCCCATATAAGTGAGGGCAGAAACAGTAAATAGCTTTAATTTCAATGCTTGGCTTTCATTTTCAGCGCTCTTCACCACAACAGATGAAAGCTGCTTCCTTGCACTTGGTTTGAAACGTGAGCTGAAGGTTAATGCCCAATGAAAACAAAGAAAACCCCAAAACAAAGTGAACTAATGCTTTGTGTTTAGCCCATACATACATCTCCAAAGCACTGCTAGACTTTTTATACAGTTTGCACATCTGGTTGTCAAAGGACAAAAGATGTCTGGAAAAAGTACTTCTACCCCCCCAAAGACTAATCTTGAAAACCTATCAACCTTTCTAATCTTAGTCAACAATGCCAAACATTCAATGGTTCCTGATTCTCAATGTTTATGCGTCATTGTAAAATTGACTTAATTTGGGTTTTGAAATGCTGGCTGAACAAAAAGAAAGCAACTTCAAAAAATCCCCCCCCCCAAGAGATTTAACAGAAAAGCAATACACAAATGTGAATTGTGGCCCCAGTACTGATGTTATTCTGCCACACATTTTCTCCATGTCCGATTATGAAACCATCATCGCTTCGAACCGCTGAAGACCTTTGAGGAATCATATGTGATAATGAGCTGTGCAAATGAACTTGCCTTGACCTTTAAAGTAGACCTACCCAGCACACATTCCATTACGCAGATGCCTGGCTATTTTTAAACTCTTAATTCTTTTATCTAGCATCTGCATCCGTCTACCACATCATCCTCTCATCACTCTCATTTTTGTGACGACAGCCAAACAAAGGATAGAATAGGCGTGCAAACACATTGGCAATTAGTGCAAACAACAGCAGATAGTCAAAAAAAAAAGCACAGGGTGTTGGTAAGGTATTCACAAACACGCTGCATAACTGGAACATCATCATAGTGAACACCTTTGCTGATCCACATAGCTTGATACAAGAAAATAAAACTGCCTTTGCCTCTCTCTGAGCTGGTAGTAAAACCTGTGGGTTCTCATTTGTTGCCATGGACGATCATGGCAACAGACTACCGGGATCAGATCCAAGGAGTACTCAAAGGTGTATGTATAAACACTGGATCCAAAATTAGAAACAGGCCACGTCCTACTTTGGTCGGCAGCCTGCACACACGTCAGACTGCACAAGCCTTTAGACGCACACGCTGTTCGAGCGCAGCCAATTTCTGTACACTGCCATCCCGAATTTGATTTACTTGACAAATTAAGAGGGGATACTTTGCCTTCAGTGTTAAAAAACATCAAAACACTGCAGTGGGTATGTATCCAAAAGCCACACAGACGTCATTAAATTTGCAGTCCATTGTTGATGATGCACTTATAAGGACCTGGGCGGCTTGATTTTGTCCCCCCATCGGGTCTAGCTCTAAAACAAAGACCTGAATGTTTGATTGCTTAAGTAGGAGAACTTTTAGAAAAAGAGTGGCACACTTGTACTACAGCTACGTTAATTAAATGACAAAGCCTGAAAAAAAAAAAAAAGTCTTGATACATGGCCTATACAAGTCTTGACACAGTAAATACAGGCCCTGCTATTTCACTTCTACACCACCAGGTGGAGCCAAAGATCCTCTACTAAATATTTAGCTACGTAGCACTGACGGGGAAACTATCTGCAGACAAACCTAAACATCAGAGGAACACATAATACAGGTCCATAAAAGCAAGCCATGCGCAAACATCTAGACATTTTATTATGAAAATAAGACAGAACATCATTTGATAACAGCTTTCCTTCGATCATGCATTAGAGCTGATGGACACACGGTTTTTCTTTTCTTTTTTTTCTTTCCTTGACAGACAGTCTTTCAGCTGCACCTGAAGGGCAGCCCTCAGTCTCTGGATGGTTTAATGGGTTGCCATGGTGAGAGTGTGCAGCAGACCATCCTCGGTCATTAATACAAATGTGACAGGTGATGTACAGTGTCTGTGTATGACACTGATATGCGGTGGGGAGGGAGTATGTGACTGTAGGGTTCAGGATGGACGTGTGTGTGTGTGAGAATCAGAGTGTGTTCTTGTTCACTTGGCCTCCTGGGCTTTTTTAGCACTCTGTTTCTCTTTCGCCTGGGGAAACAAACCCAGAGACATTGTTATTAATAGCAGTGGAGGACCTTCTCATTTCACATGTACTTTCTTTGTATAATTCTTCTGTTTAGTTCCCATTAAACTATCACAGTCACAACAATTAAACTCATATGCTCTAGTTACTAATAGATTAATAAATGCATTTATTTTCCGTTTTTGTTGTCCAGTTGGAATCAATTAATGAAATGAGAAGTTATTTCCCATGAAAGGTCCTGTATAAATAAAGAGAAATTACTTCACTGAAAGACAGCACCTACTTTTCAAATCAAGTTTGCCCCCTAGTGGACACAAAAGCCAATAACAATCTGGCTTTCTACACAGTTTCACTAATCAGGGTTTTCTTACAGAAATGCCTTCACCACAATTTCAAAATGGAATTCTTCATTCACAAAGGCCCTTCATATTAACAAAAGGTATTTCATTATCACTCCTCCAATGCTCATAAAAGCCACCTGCTGGCAGCACTCAGCTCATTAATTAAAATAATGTGCTTGTTAAAAGAACAATGTTTTAAAATGTTGAAGTACTCGAGTCTTCTGAGAACACTCGCGTGCTCAAGTAAACAGGGTTGGGGGGGGATTACCTTCTCCACCAAAGGTATTAACTGCTGGTACTCTGCCAGCGTCTTCAGCAGCTCCATGATGAAAGGAAGGTAGTTGTGCTTTCGTCGAATATTTTCAATCTGTAAGAAAAAAACCCCACATCCAACAAACTGAAAGAAATTTCTGGGAAGAGAATGACTTCTTCATGGACTGGCTTTCTGTAAGACCCGTCACATGCAAATACATTATGAAATTATTAGTGAAGAAGAGGCCCACCTTATATCTTTTTAGTTTCTGATTTTCTTCTTCAATAAGGAGCTGGTACTTAGCAATCTCTGACTGGATGGAGCTGAGGAACGTGCTGCTCTGGTCCGTGTCCATTGGTTCATCCTGGAAACAGAAGGTGGGAGAAGGTTTCTGTCCATTCACTGAATACTTGCACTCAGAACAAACGGTGATGATTCTTAGAGGAAACGCACGCGGCAGTTAAATCTCTGCGAGCGGCTTTAATCACCAAGATATGGAAAAATAACACAGGCAAAGATTTTATTAGTCATAACAGAAACAAGACACTAGACAAATCAGCTGCAGTGAACATGTTTAGTCAGTTGTACATTCTTCAACCCTTCATTCAGAAAATTTTTCTGAATGAAGGGTTGACCTTCATTCAGACCTCTTGTGGTTGAAGACTTCAGCCTTGCAGCAGCTATGTATTCAGGGTGCGATCACTATACCTTGACAGATCTGTTAGGTGTGTTTACAGCAACATCCCAATACAGTGCACAGGACTATGGCAACGGACTAAAGCTTTCAATCAGAGGGAGGGGCCAGCTTTCTTTCATCACTCTCTTTAGACACCTACTCTTTGGCGGCCCCACTTTGAAAACCAAATAAAAACAGCTCACACCTACGCCCTGCTATTCTGATCAGTCATTAAGACCAGTCCAGGCTGAACTGTATTTAAATAAAGGTCAGCACAACAGCAACAGACAGGCAGCTTTCTAACAACACAAAAGGTGCCAAGTTGTATTTGAAGCAACTCTTTCATTTTAATTTGAAGTTCAAAGATTCTCCCTCTTAAAGGGGGGTGGGGGGGGGACTTAAAATACTTAACCTTTTACAAATCACCGATTTTGAGAACCTTCCAATCATTAACTGAATGTGAACAGATCAAGAAATGTCAGCCAATTTGCTGATAAGCTGATATCCATGTTTGGCTCATGTATCTGTGCACCCCCTTTCATAATAAAATTATTTTTATGAACTCTCATTGAGTTCATAAATATGAAATCTCTCACTCACGTCAGGTCATGTAAACTCAATATTTTATCTAATATATATTATCAAGCAGTGGAATAAGGTTTGACATTTCAACCAGTGTCAGAGCGTAAATATCAAAGCCATAGACATTCTTATGAACTCCTTTTCTGAAACAAGTTCCTACAAATGTTAGCCTACAAAAGCCTTAAGAAACAAAATGTTTCTCTCCAGTGAGACTGAAACAGTAACTGTTTGACTTCTAGATCAAACAGAAGGAATGAGAAAAGGCCAGTTATGTTCAGCAGTTGATCTCAAGAAAGATCCATCAGTGTAAGATGAAATGCAGCTCTCGTGTTGTTCAAACAGTTCGGTGAACTTTTAGTTTTTAGTCGTGTAAACAAGCAGCTGATGTAGAACGTTTCCACGCGTGTTTTTTTTTTTTTAATGAAATCTCTGACCTTGAATCAATGAACATAAATACTGACAGTTAAAAGGAGTCTTGAACCACAGCCAGAGCCACATGATGCTCTCTGCTCCTCTTCAGTGGCTCACTGTGGTTTTGATTTAATAATAGGGGGGA
>VVHJ01027525.1:0-13178 GCA_015107715.1 Tylochromis polylepis
GAACCTCTTTCCTTGAAGTTCTTGATGATCCTATAAATTGTTGATTTAGGTGCAATCTTAGTAGCCACAATATCCTTGCCTGTGAAGCCATTTTTATGCAACGCAATGATGGCTGCACGCGTTTCTTTGCAGGTCACCATGGTTAACAATGGAAGAACAATGATTTCAAGCATCACCCTCCTTTTAACATGTCAGGTCTGCCATTCTAACCCAATCAGCCTGACATAATGATCTCCAGCCTTGTGCTCGTCAACATTCTCACCTGAGTAAACGAGACGATTACTGAAATGGTCTCAGCAGGTCCTTTAATGACAGCAATGAAATGCAGTGGAAAGGTTTTTGGGGATTAAGTTAATTTTCATGGCAAAGAAGGACTATGCAGTTCATCTGCTCACTCTTCATAACATTCTGGAGTGTATGCAAATTGCTATTATAAAAACTTAAGCAGCAACTTTTCCAATTTCCAATATTTATGTGATTCTCAAAACTTTTGGCCACGACTGTATGTGTAAATATAATTTCCTTTGGGCCTAATGATTCATACACTGACAGCCTACGACGTCCTGTAGCGTTTCACAAAAACGCCTTGTGGAACCATCAGATGCCAAATGCATGAAATTCTAGTGCTAGTTACAGCATGTTTTTTTGGTAACAATATAGTCTCTTTTATATATAGCATTCATGCTAGCATGTTGAGTTGTTTTTCGATAAGCCATTCTTATGAGTTGTGCAAAGCTCTTATGTGAAGAGGTTTTTTTCACGTTATTGTAGCATTTAATGTGTTAATTTAACAGCACTACCAAAACATTACAACTCAAAAGAAAGAACACCGTTCAAGCTAAATTGTTTGGAACCTAGCTTACTTTGCAAATTAAGAATGCTTACCATTATCTATTACAGGTATGTATTATTAGCTACTAAGTACTAATAAATAGTATATCTAAGTACTATTAACTAATATAGCTAATATTATAGCTAAGTACTATTAACTAGTACAGCTAATATAATAGCTAAGTAATATGAACTCCAAGGAACCTGCCAAAAAACTCTCCCGGGATAGAGGACCGTTAATTGTCCAGGCCTGCTTGTGCGCATGTCGGGACTTAATTAGTTGTTAAGTAGCACCTTGCTGGACGTTATTTACACTCTGTTCTACTCTGTATTTTCTAGTATCGTGAACCATGGTTACTTTCGGCGGAGTGTATAACAGGTTTTCTCGCTTGGCAAAAGTTGCAGCCCAAAAGCAGCAACGGAAATATAACAAACTGTGCGCCATAGCCAGCAGCATCTTGGGCAACAACGAGGTATGCCACACACAATGAGAGCTTTCGGAGTGTGCGTGACTGTGCAGTTTTAGCTTGAGCGTTATCTTGAGTCATTTGTTTGCAATAGCGAGAGTAGTACTCGCATGATTTTTTTTTCTTTTATCTCTTATCATTTGATTTTAATCTGCGCAAAGCCTCATGTAACGAGTTTTGCTTTCAGGTGATCCAGAACAGTGTTAAATGATACCCTGTAGCAAAATTGGGCTTTTAGCAAAGAAAGGCTTCTTTCACGAGGCCCGTTTGAAGGGTAAGACTTGAAATTTGTGTGCTTCCAGGCCTCACTCAGTTAAAAGTAAAACAAAAAGATTCTGAAACTAAAGTCTAACGCTAAATCTGCAAAATTGTCACGTTTATTTATAATGGTAGAAAGCTAAAATAACCAACTGTTTCATTGAGTGCGCATAAAAAAGCAGAATGACAGTCTGGCTCGCCTGTGTACCCACATCACAGTGTTTCTCAAGATGTAGGCTGAGAGCAGTTTGATCATAGTAACCATACTTCCTCTTTTGTGGCTTGTTGCTATGGTAAGACTTCCCTTCCAGGCAGGAAGTGACAGGAAGACCCAAGTGATGAGTTTTGTGTGAGGAGTGTACATCAAGTTTGGGTGGAGCACTCTGCTGCGTCCCCTGACAGTGTGCACATTGTAGGACTTCAGCTTTGAAAGTGGTGTCTGGGCCACCATGGCGAAGAACAGCAATTCTTTAGGGATCCCTGTTGGCCACATGGTGAGTTGGCACCGTTCTTGTTAGGTCTGATTTGGTTCTGTGGCTATCCTGTGGATCCAGTAGTTCTTTGACACGCTTGTTACGTATATGATAGGAGGCTTTGCCAGGCCTTCCACAGTGACTATTCAAGGCATTTTGGTGTTGAGTGTGTTGCCTATCTCTTCTTGTAGCCGTGCAGGCACTCTAAATCTCCTTGTATGCTGTTTTGATCTGCTTTTTTAACGGCGCTGTTACTATTAAGCTGACTTCCAATCCAGAGTATCAAGAGTGCAGTTTGAGCAGTTGTCTCGTGCTGGCTTGTGTTCTGTCTCCAGTCCTCGATAGTGCCAGAATCAGCCTGTGTGGCTACACTTGGTTGCTACTGAGAACAGGCTGGGACATTCTGAGCCAGAAGGAGAAACGAAGCCATGCCTGTTGTCCAATCTGTCATGTGTAGGCTGAGTTGGCTTCAGTATACTCTGTGTGAGACCATTACATTTCTTGAAATGGTTCAGTTCTGCTAAAAAAAGGTGTGAAAACGTATCAACGGATATTAAGTCACAAGTGCAGGATGTTGCTGTAGTCTTAAAAAAAGGGGGTTTCTGTGGCTTGCGTTTGCTGTCTGCATTTTGATATCGCTGCTTTTAATAGGTTTTTGCAGAGTTAAAAGTGCCATTTACAAGAATGCAAGGTTTACAAGTAAGACAATGATGAATCATTTTTCATCAGTGTTTAGAAAATGTACAATTGAAGGCATAACAGAGCAAATAACCGAAGAGGTGGAGTCACAGAGACTCACACCTGCAGAAACGGATAGCCGTGTATGGTCAAAATGTAACAATAGACAGCTGTTGTCAAGACCAGTTATTATCGGTTACAACAATACACACTCTGCTTATATCTTATATATAGCAAATGAAAGCTTGTAGCAATTGTCAAGCATAAAAGGAAAAAGTGATTAAAAAAAAAGAAAAAGCTAATTTGCTATTGTATCGACCACATGAGGAGCTCTAGAAGTGACATTCACCCATCGATTTTGTTTCGGGAATTGAACAAACTGACCTTCTGATTAGTGGATGATTTGCTCCTCTGCCTCAGCTCGTGTCGCCTTAGTTATGTGTCTGAATTTCACTTTAACTATCTGTTACAATGTAGAAGACCAGTTTAGTTTGTGTTGCAGTAATGTAGCTGGGTCACCTTCCACATTGTGCCTTGCACGACTTCCTAATCAGAGCTTCTTTTAGGTCCTCAGTTTTAGCATTACTTTTTGTGGCCAGTCGCTGAATACAGATATAACTTTATCTAGTTATCTATATCCGGTTATATAGATTATAATTTAACATTTGACTATAAATATTCTGAAATGCAATCAAGAGTAACTGGACATGGAGTGAAAACTTCAATGTTTAAATGGCCTTCATTAACAAAATAAACAAATAATTAAGAAGCTTGAGTCTGCTTTCATGACTCAAAGTATCAGTTAAAAACAGAGTGTACTGTTGCTTAATCTTGCATTGACTAAAATGACACACAGCTATCAGTTATGACAGTGGTACTTTATTTATAAGATGTATATCCCCCACACACTCTGGGCAAGTTACTGCCACACAAACTACACAGACATGTAGACACACACACATTCACACCTTTGGGCAATTTTAGAATCAGAGCCCACACGTCTGTGAACTGTGGGAGGAAACCAGAGCGTGAAGAGGAAACCTTGACAAAGCTCATAAATGTGTCCATCGATGGTCCCCTATGGATTAAAACCAAAAATTCTGCTGTGAGCTAATTTGTTCCTGTTTAAACAATATTTCCTTAGCTGAAGCTTTTCTGTGTATACATCAGATCAGTACCTGGGTGGCATGAAAACATGTTTGTGATCACAGCTTGTAGGTTACAGGTGTTTAACTAGTCTGCAAATTTCATTCAGTTTCTGTAAAAATGTGTCGGTCGAAACGAACATTTACAAGATGTGCATTTTCTGTGCTCTGAAAGCTGAATGAGGGTTATTGTCACCAGTTTTGCAACCACTTCCTGTAAAAACAGCCTTGGCTGATTGCGCTACAGAGTTACAGGTTGGAAAAAAAACAAGAAGAGAAAAATAATGTGCAGCTGCTGTTCGTATTTCCCTTCTTAAAGGCTTTCATAGTAGTGCTCTATAGTTGTTGCAGTAATATTGAGCTGTAGTGAGAATCTCCACAATCCTGTGTAAACATGGCCAAAGTAAACTTTATTCTTTTTCATTTTGACTGTGCAGCCTGAGGAAAATATACTTGGTATAAATTTGAATAATATTATCAGTATTATACAGACAATAACAGCTTTAATGAAGAGTATTCAGTATTGGGCTTTTTCTAAGTTTTAGTTTTAAGTGTTGAAGTAAAGTTCCTTGACAGATTACTCTCTCTGTTCACAGAGCCAGGCAGTGTCAGATGGAGGTAAGCATGAGCAGCCAACCTGCATGCTGCTAATCCTGTACATATCTCACTTCTACAATGTGAACATGTCTCTGCATGAAAATATCTGATTCAGTCTCACTCTTGGTCATGCTTTTCAGTGCTGATAAATGGGTGTGTTTGTGCCTGGATATGCTTTAGATTTGAACATGTCCGCACGCGGCTGTGGCGGCAGCAGCACCAGCCTTCCTGGGACTCCAGCTGGAGAGCATGGCCCAGCCAACAGTGTCATGAGCTGGGCAGTGTCATTTGAGAAACTGCTGGAGGACCCTTTTGGGGTTCGTTACTTTACGGTGAGGCAAACTAATGTTGAAATTTTTAACAAGTTCAGGCAGAGTTCAAGTGCTGATGTTTACTAATGATTACCCTTACATCTTCATACTCTGTGTGTGTGTGTGCGTGCTTGTCTGCAGGACTTCTTAAAGTCTGAGGTGAGCGCTGAGAACATTTTATTCTGGCAGGCTTGTGAAAAGTTCAAGAAGATTCCAGCCACTTCCATGGATGAGGTACAAACTCTCTCTAAACTATTGTTCTTTTATTTCTTTTTTTTAATGAATACTTTAATGCAGTAGGTCTTATACTGTGGAACACAGAACTACTGCAGGACCAGATGTAAAATATGGAGTGAAGTAAATATGATTCTTGAACGGGAAAATGAACAAGAGTTTGCTCATGCAGTTGTGATGGCCTTCAACTTGGATCATATTTGTGATGGGTGTGGAGTGCGAAGTTTCCCGGTTTCTGAAGTGGGATATGCCAGGAAAAATATTTGTGAACCACTTCCCTGATAATACACATTTGTTAAAACATATATTATGTAGAAAAGCAGTGGACTGTTTAGTGGGAATAGGGTTGCCTTGTTGCTGTAAGTGTATGTGTGCTGCAATCATAGCATGGCAATGCATCAGTAATTCAGTAATGTTTTAGTTGCGTTTCAAGTACCATAAACCAATATTTGATGCAAATATTAACTTAAGTGACAGAGGAAGACATTTTTCTGTTGTAATTTTTAGATGATTACATTCCTCAACAATCCCTCCAATAAGCCATTTGTTGTATTTGAACTGCTGATACTAACTTTTAATTGCATTATTGCCAAAAAATAGATCTGTTATATGATCATTTTTAAGATTGTTTTTGCAGATTTCTTATGAAACGATGTATAAAATTGTTAAGTATTCACAATTATTAAAAATGATGAGCAGCTTTGGTGGGAACTACTGAATTTTTTATTTTACAGAATGGCTGTTACAGTTACCAGCTGTTGCAGTTTGCTTTATAAACTACTTTTCTTTTGGCAAATATCTTTATTTTCATTTATACAACATTGTTGGTGAAAATAACTGCAGACTACGTGAGAATCCCTTGCTTTTCATACTCCAGTCTGCATAAAAACAGACATGTCAGTATGAACTTTTTATCTTTTTTAGACATAAAAACTGAAAAGCATTAAACATGTAACATTTAAAAAGTGGTATTAGAGGAAATGCAAATGCGGAGGATATTTGAAGGATGATAGGAGGATATTTGTATTCCTATATAATAATTTATATTTAGTGGTTACAACGAAAACCTGTCTAAACCTCATCACCAGGACCAACTTAATATCAGCACTAACTCATAATTTATAGTATTCAATGGGATACAATATTGTGTTACACAGGAAAACCCAGTTTTGCCATTCGACTGTGGCTGACCCCAAATCTTTGCTCCACCTCCCCGTGGAGTGAGCTCCATTGGAGATTGACTGAGGAAATAGAAAAAATATTGACAGGATCCAAATGGATCGTACATCAGCACTAATTACGTAGGTGGAAGGTTTACCTTATCCTTTAGAAATCTGTATGACTTGCATCACAGAACCACAGAAAGGTTTCATTTAATTTATGCTACAGGGATTGTGCTTAACGTTTAAAGTAATACAACCATGTAATTTGGGAGCTTTGCTAACAATGAGTGACTTACTAGAGGATTTGAGAAGCTGAACGTTCAGATGAAATCCACAGGGAAATTAACAGTGTGTCTGATCTTACTTGTGCCTCGGCACTTCATACTATTTCCAACTTCCATTCTAAATGGTAATTAAGAAACAAAGTTTAGGCAATTGCTGATCTTCAGAATAGTTCAATCTGACAGAGCTCCTGCTGTTGTTTCCAGCTGAAAGCAGAAGCTCGCTCAATCTACAGCACTTACCTGTCTGAGAGCGCTCCCTACTCGGTGAACATTGATGACACCGCAAAGACGGAGGAGAAGGACCTTGAGCAGCCTATACCTGACATGTTTAACAAAGCTCAAGCGCAGGTTGGTATGAATCAACCCTACTACTTCTGCTCAGTAATTGTGATCCATTTTTGACACACAGATGATTGTGTGCCCCTTCTCATTGCTTTGTTTCAGATATTTAAGCTGATGAAAATGGACAGCTACAGGCGCTTTGTACGGTCCCCTCTTTACCAGAGCTGCACCTTGGCAACAGTAGAAGGCAAAGGCCTACCTCAGCTCTCCAATGAGCCTCCACGCATGGGATCCTGGGAGGATGTGGTCTCCAGAGTCCCCTTAAGGGAAAAGAAGGTAGATGGACTGCAGGTCAAGAAAAAGAATACCTGTTTATTGTTTGTTTGACATTTATTTCATTGCTGCCTCCAACAGGGCAAGAAGTCAGACTCCAACAGCTTTTTAGGTGGTAAGAGTGCCTCAGAGAAACAGCGACAGAAAAGAGGATCCTGGGGAGGTAGTGTGTGCCAGATGACACATCTCATGCTTCTGTCATGTCTTATGTACATCTTCTGACTTTATTTTACCACTCTCTTATTCTCTGTTTTACCTTTATTTTTTATTTCATTTTATTTTTTCCCCCGTCTCATCGATAACAATGATTCCAACTCTATGGCATGGTGTCCTGGAAAGAGTCCCAGTCGTCCATCAAGTCGACCAGTAGTGTGGAGCTTGGCTCCATCTGCAGGCATATGGAGGTCAGTACATTTATAAAACGTTTGGAGTTGGTTGGAATTATGGGAAATGAATGGTAATTTAAAGTTTTTATGACTGGAGTTGACAAAACTAATATTTGAGGTGAAAAGTATTAGTATAGAGGTAAATGTGTCATTGGGATTATACTTTTCTTATTTCTCTCTGTGATGTAGAATGGTCGCTCGAGTCCCCGCTCCCCTGAGCTGGGGGGTGGGAGTCGTGTAGGATTGGAGGGGGGATACTGCTGCGTCTACTTGCCCGATGGCAGTGCCTCCTTGGCACCCACGCCTAATGGCCAACCAATCAAAGACTTGTTGGCTAGCCTTTGTGAGAAAAGAGGCTTCCCGCTGAAAGATGTTATCATTTACCTTCATGGCAAGGACAAGGTGAGCACTTCTGCTCTGCATCAGCTGCAGCTTTAAATCAAATTACTCAAAAATGCCTCCTGAGCCACACTGTAAAGTTGTTTACAGCAGTGAGCATGACAGATGACTGCCTTCTTCCTGTTCTGACATTTTCGTGCTGTGTTATCTCACCCCCTCAAATGTCTTAATCTTAAAGTATCCCCTGTTGATGTTCACATCTATAAAAATCCCTCTTGTTTCTTTCTGTTTGAAACATAATTTCTCTCTCTGCAACAGCCATTATCACTGGACCAGGACTGCTCCGTACTGAGAAATCAGCAGGTCTCTTTAGAGCTCAGAGTGACGTTTGCGTGAGTCGACTGAATCACTTCCTTCACTTCCTATTTTCTCCTGTTTTTGACACCGTAGCAAGCTTTCACACCCCCACTACATGTCACTTCTTACCATATTAGAGGGAAGTCCTTGTGTTAATATGCAACAAAGTCTAGCTCTCTGAGCATTAATCTTTATTCTCTTACTTTACATTGACTAAATAAAATTCTAAATGTAATCAGAAAGATATCACTTGCCAGCTACCTTTGTGACTAGACTTTGTCTGACAGTAATTCTGTACTTCTGTTCCGCTGTACTTGATTCAGTTTGAGTCACAGTGTGAGAGGAAAGTTATAGAAATAAGTGTGTGTTTCAGGCTGGAGATTGCCTTCACTGGTAAAACCGTGGGGATCATGGTGAAGTCTGGTAAGACATTGCAGGAAGCCCTCTCTGTGGTGCTGCAGAAGCACAATATTAAGCCACAAGAGGCCTTGGTCACCATGGTGAGTGTTGCATACGAGTAGGATTATAATATGTTACCTTTCCTTTCAGTCATTTCCATATAAAGATTAACAATGTTATCAGTTTTAAATGAATGATTGATTTTCTTTGATTGAATTCTACCGACAAAAATACATTTGTAAAGATTTGAAAAGCCTTTTAACCTTTAAATTATTAGGAAAAATCAATGTGAATGTTTACCTGTACAGACATGTAATTTCAAAGTGTTACACCTGTGATTCTTTTCAATATTAAAATATCAATATCTATTTTACATATTTTTCAGCCATGTATAGTCTAGGATTATTTTTGAACTATAAGTCTTGCAAAGCTACTCAGTAGAGCAAAAAAGCTGGAAAATGGCTGGAAATGAGCGTCACTTTTACGGATGGATTTCAAAATCTGTCACTAAATTAATGGCATACCCTTGTTGGCGTTGTCATTGTAGTTGCATTGAAATGAGTCTCACACTTTAATGTTTCTCACATTTCAAAGTTTCACATTAAATTTTATGAAAACTTGCTTTACTGAGAACCTTTGTCATTCTCAGTAATGGGAAGCCAGCTGCACAGAAAAACATTTTCTAGCCACAGTTTCTCTCATTTCTTATTACAGGAAAGAAGACCTCACACAAAAATGTAGATCTGTTTGCAAAGCTGCTACATTTCTTGATTTCTCAACTTTCACAGACACAAGTTTGGCTTATTGTTTTATTGAAATTGCTGTAGTAAAATTACTCATTTTAAGAATTATGCATGACTCAGATTATTAAGATATCAGTTTGAAACTAATGTAAGCACCTCCCATGTGTCCTTAAAATGCTGGTTCTACATTTAATAAATGTTACACTACTTTGCAGTTAGTAGTGAGATTATTTTAGTAATGCATTAATGTCTTTTCTAAGGTATGCACAACCCATTTACTGCAGAGATTATTGATTCTCATAGTACTGTTCAGCTAAGTCTGTCTGCATGTGTGTATGCTTTGTGTTTCAGGTTGGAAGTGATGAGCCTATGAATGTGAACTCCACTGTGTTTAATCTGGCCAATAAGACGCTCCGACTTGACAAAATCAAAGGTTAATACACTTGACCTTTTTAGAAACCAATAAATTTACCTCAATGTGGAACGGGCAGATTCATGTTTATAACATTTAATATAATACGCACAGCTACCAGAGAAGCACAACCAGCCACAGGATGAAAACAAACCTACTTAGCTGATAAGTAAATGAAAACAGTCTTCAGTGAAATCAGATAACAGCACATTTTAGCTTTCCATCAGCTGATTATGTGGGTGATACATCGGCCATTATTGTTTGTTCTCTGGTGCTGTCTGTGCCTCTTTATTGATTTAATTGTTTCTTAATGGCTCGTACAAAGTGTTTTTCGGATCATGGTGCTCTGTCCCTTGAGGCTGTCTGAAGAGTCTTTTCACTGTCCATTTTACAGTCATGTTTTTTCTGCATCACTGTCTGCATGTTTCTTTCTTTACTTTGCTTTCTCTTTGTGCATTTCTCTCTTAGCCTCTTCATTCTTTCTTTTTTCTTTTAAATTGAAGTTGAAATGTCTGAGTCCATTTGGTTTGTTGAATGCTGTGCCACTTTCAGTTCACTCACCTCTTTTCCCCGACTGCTGAGGCTAGATCTGACTTCAGTTTGGATCAGTGCTCTCAGCCTGAGAGCCTTTTATTCTGTTCAGGATGAGCTAGGTAGATTCATTTAGAGTGGTTGTATCCCAGGAGGACCAGTTTAATTCTTAAGATGTTTTATCTGTCTAATGTCAGTGTTTAACATAATGGGTATGTTAAAGTTCTGTAGCATCATCAGTTTTTTGTTCACTACTTTTACATTGAAAGTAAGAGTACTGTTAGAAACTGATTTTCATCTTTGTGTGGATACAGGCAAAGAGCAGACCAGCATTTCCAGAGGCGGTGGTTCTGCAGCCAACCAGGTGAGGCAGTGTTTATTGAAGTGTCAATAAAACGGCAACAAAAATCATTTTACATCATGAAGAAACTTTAAATAGCTGCTCTATGATTCTTACTCATAAATATTATTATTTTTTTTTTTTTTAACTTTTTGGTAACTTACTTTGGAAAAATAACAACTGAGGACTGAAATTGGGATTTGCGTATTTTTCTATTTTTAGTTAAATCCAGTTAAACTTTTTGTATGAAGGCTAAGGCTGAACATGAACAGTTTTGAACAACTTTCATTATCTTCTTATTTGGACAGATGTTAGAGTTTTTCACTATATTGCCTTTTTTTGTCTATTGTATAGGAACAGTCATTTCCCTTTGACAGTATCTATATAAACATAAATTATATAAATCTATGAAAAGTGGTATGTATAAATAGGCATGTATGGCACTGTATAAATAGGCCTCATTCACAAACTGTACATTATCTCAAATTTATATAATCTGTGTGTACAAATGTTTAATCGATTAATGCTAGCACTCTGCAAAGAAGACTTAAAACCTCCTGATCACCAGATGGTTTTAGGAAGTGTTAATGTACATCTTTGTATTCAAGGTAAAATAAGTATATTGTCAGAAATTAAATGATCGCTTATAGTTTTCCAAATTGGTATTACCAAAAATGTTTACAAAATTAAATGACTATAAGGAATATGTTAGCTGAAATGTTATGTTATATTGCTGCAATCATTTATTCATTTGTATGGAGAAATTAATACAAGTTTAAACCAGCACTCCCCTTCTGGGAAGGCTTTCTACAAGTTTTAGGAGTGTTTTTATTGGAATTTTTGACCATTCTTCCAGACGCGCATTTGTGAGGTCAGACAGTAATGTTGGACGAGAGCACCTGGCTCACAGTCTCTGTTCTAATTCATCCCAAATGTGTTCTATTGGGTTGAGGTCAGGACTCTGTGAAGGCCAGTCAAGTTCTTCCACACCAAACATGCTCATCCAGGTCTTTATAGCCCTTGATTTGTACACTGGTGCGCAGTCATGCTGGAACAGGAAGGGGCCATCCCCAAAATGTTCCCACAAAGTTGGGAGCATGAAAGAGTCCAAAATGTCTTGGTATGCTGGAGCCTAAAGAGTTCCTTTTACTGGAACTAAAGGACTGAGCCCAACTCCTGAAGGGCAATCCTACACCAAAACCCCCTCCACCAAACTGTACAGACTGTACAATGCAGTCAGACAACTACCGCTCCCCTGGCAAACGGCAAAGCCAGACTTGTCCAACAGATTGCCAGACAGAGAAGTGTGATTCATCACTCCAGAGAACGTCTCCACTGCTCTAGAGTCCAGTGGCAGCGTGCTTTAAGACCCTGATGCTTTGCATTGCATTTGGTGATGTAAGGGTTGGATGCAGCTGCTCAGCCATGGAAACCCATTCCATGAAGCTCTCTACACACTGGTCTTGAGCTAATCTAAAGGGTA
Organism: Tylochromis polylepis; assembly: GCA_015107715.1. Lineage (NCBI taxonomy): Eukaryota > Metazoa > Chordata > Actinopteri > Cichliformes > Cichlidae > Tylochromis > Tylochromis polylepis. Next base: position 12,047 of record VVHJ01027525.1, read on the forward strand.
CAAAAAGTTTGAAGGTCTGTGGCGATTAACTCTACAGAAGGTTGGTGACCTCTGTGCACTATGCACCTTAGCATCTGCTGAGTTCTCCAGCTCTAGAAATAAACAAAAAAACATGTCTTTTAATTTGGCCATTCAACCCTTCAGGTGGTGGTCTTGTGCACTTTTGAATTATTTTTGGCACTGATGCTATTTTTAAATGCTCCCTAGAAGTCTTTTTCTAGCCACCTGTATGCTTCAAATATACCTCAAACATTTGCAAAAGTACAAACCTTTACTCCTGTGACCAGCTGATCTTTAACCCTTATGTTGAGGAACATCCCTAGTGATAAGAGTTGAGTCTCTGACTGTGACCCACATGCCTTTTCTCCAAGATAAAATTCAAGTTGAAGTGAGAGACACTAAAAGAGGTTCAGTGTGTACTGCAGTCATGCAAGTGCTTGAGTCAGAATGGAGGAGCGATCTAAAAATAAGTCTGGATGCATAAGACACCGTCAGATTCAATGATGAAAACTAGAAATGATTCAAATTGCTAAGTCTTACTGAGATTTAAAACTTGTGAGCTGAGAAACTGTTTGTTGATGATGCTGAAATCTGTTTTAGTCCCAGGCAGGAGCAGCAAGTACAGGTCCAGAAGCCAGATCACCGGGCCAAGACAGAGCTAAGGCTCAGCCCAGGTCTACCAAGAACCGTGAGATGGACGGTAGGATGACTTGGCAATACCTAGTGTGGTTTTGTGTAAGGTTATTGAATGAGCTGAGTTGTTATCAATGTGGGGAAATAATTTTGTTATATCAGTCTTTATCTGCATGCCAAAATACACTGCTCAAAAAAAATAAAGGGAACACAAAAATAAGACATCCCAGATCTGAATGAAATATTCATATTAAATACTTTGTTCTTTACATAGTTGAATGTGCTGACAACAAAATCACACAAAAATTATCAATGGAAATCAAATTTAGCAACCCATGGAGGTCTGGATTTGGAGCCACACTCAAAATTAAAGTGGAAAAACACACTACAGGCTGATCCAACTTTGATGTAATGTCCTTAAAACAAGTCAAAATGAGGCTCAGTAGTGTGTGTGGCCTCCACGTACCTGTATGACCTCCCTACAACGCCTGGGCATGCT
>VVHJ01027533.1:0-14270 GCA_015107715.1 Tylochromis polylepis
TTTAAATTTCTCAATAACTTTATCCCTGACCTGTCTGGTGTGTTCTTTGGACTTCATGGTGTTGTTGCTCCCAATATTCTCTTAGACAACCTCTGAGGCCGTCACAGAGCAGCTGTATTTGTACTGACATTAGATTACACACAGGTGCACTCTATTTAGTCATTAGCACTCATCAGGCAATGTCTATGGGCAACTGACTGCACTCAGACCAAAGGGGGCTGAATAATTATGCACACCCCACTTTGCAGTTATTTATTTGCAAAAAATGTTTGGAATCATGTATGATTTTCGTTCCACTTCTCACGTGTACACCACTTTGTATTGGTCTTTCACGTGGAATTCCAATAAAATTGATTCATGTTTGTGGCTGTAATGTGACAAAATGTGGAAAAGTTCAAGGGGGCCGAATACTTTTGCAAGCCACTGTATTTGCATTAAGGAGCAGTTGAAAAGAAAAGTGACTGATGAATGTATGTGGTTTGACTTTACTGGACGATACAGTTGTTACTGCCATGTTCACAAGTTTTTGTTTTTTTTTCTTTACTGATGCATATACTTTTACAGATATTATTTTGCTTTTCTCCATTTCAGAAAATTTTCAAATAAATCCTTTTTTCTGGACACTTTTTACTCTACACTAGGCCTACATTTTTTCTGTACTCTTTCAGACAGTAAGTCTTTGATAAAAGTAAAAAAAAAACAGTTTGATATCTAAGTCTTAAAATAGTGATGAAAGGTTTATATTCATTCTCCACAGAATCTTTTGCAGTGTCTTTTGCACAGGTGAGTCTGTCTTATGAAAAATGCCTTTTGAGAGCTGCATTGAGAGTGGCAAGAATGACATTGTAAAGAATGGCACCAAAACAATTGAGAAAAATGGTAAGGTGATTTGATATTGTTTTTTCTCATTATTTAAAATTATTATTATTGTTATTGTCATCATCATCATCATCATCATCATCATCATCATTATTATTATCATTATCATTATTATTAGTATTATTATTATTGTCCTTTTCAAAGTCTTTAGTCCACATTTATTTCGCAACTCCAACAAAATTCTGTGCCGGATACAAATTAAGGGTGAGTTGGGCAATGTATGTGGAACGTGACACGTGAAACAAATGCAAATGAAGAATGTGACATCACATTTACAGGGGGATGAAGAAGTGAACATAATGTATAGGAAAATTAAAAGAAATGGAATCTATAATAAATAAATTTGTGCAAAGTTTCGTTCAGATTCACCCACCCATTAATTAGGAGATAGCACACATAGAAACATATATACATACTTATGCATATTATACTAAGAGAATATATATTATTCTGGCAAACATGTAACATGTAATTCTGATCAAATCAAGTCATTTTAGACTCATTTTCTTTTATTGTAAACAATATGCAATGCCCACTTCAAAGTAACAGACATTTCTCATCTGCATGCAACTTCTCTGAAGAGTAGTTGCTCGTTATTGAATAATATTAGTAAAGCTATTTCTTGAGTTCGGATTTAAATGTTTCAAGTTTTTTTTAACAGTTTAAAATGATGCTCTGCTTTGGTACAGGTACTGTGAAATAAAACACAGGTGTTGTGTTAACTTTTGGGTCCACCAGTACATTCACTGTCAAACAATTCATTCACAGTTCGGAAACATCACTCGGTAGACCTGAACTGGTGTTGCATTCATTAGTTTAACAGCAGCAGTTTCCAACAAGCAATTACAACTTAAGTTAGCCCAGACTCCGTTAGCGCTGTCAACCGGTGTTATCTTATCTTTAATAAAGTACCTTGCTCAAGCCCTGTTCAGCTTCAGAATTTCTTATATTTCAGGTTATTATGGAGTCAGATATTATATTGGGCTGAAGCACTTTATTCCACTGAGTCGCTTGCAGCATTAACTTACACAGAGTTTGTGTCTGAGTTCAAAACTAGTCTTTTATCAACCACTGCATACAGAGAAAGCTGCTAAGAGGCTTTTAAATCTTCTTCAAGACCCTTGTATATAGCTAAGTTGTCTGTAACCTTTTGTCTCTTAAATTTTGAGATTGGGTGGATTGATGAGGCTTTCTGGAGAGTGTTCTTACACAGTTTAAATGTCCAATTAAAAGTTGAATTGGCCTCTAGGAATGATACATCCACCTTTAGCAAGTTATCTTCCTACTGTATCAAAATTGATAACCCGGCTTTGGGTTATCAATCCTTTGCAACAAGGAAAGTGCTACCAGGAAGGGGCCTCCCAGCTATTGATGCACCAAATGTCTCCATCTCCAGCCCACAATTTTGACCAACAGGGGGAGCCCATATAACGGGGGTATTTCAAGGAGGATCCTTGCAGATGAGTGCATCTGTTGGGGTTTTACTAGGCATTTGCTAGCAACTTCACTGGTCAAGCCAAAAGAGAACACTCACCAGTAGCTGTAGGGGTACTTGTGAGTTATTTAAACTCTAACTCCATTTCTCATCTTCAGTTTCCAGCTTAATTAAATTCAGGCCAGGTAACTTACTCCTTCCAGGCTTTGGTGGACTCAGGAGCTGAAGAGAATTTTCTGGATGGGAATCCCTATTTGCAGTTACCATCTTAGAAGTCGTAGTCTTGCGACAACTGCCTAAAATAGCAAATTTTAACCAACACCGGTCATCAGGTGGAACCTGCATAGCTTATGAAATCACCATAAGTAGTTCTTTGTATTTTCCTCTCCTCAAAGACCAGTAGTTTTAGGTGAAAATTCATAATCCTGTAATTGATTGGCCTGAAGGTTGAATTGCCAGCTGGAGTAATTATTGTCTGCCCACCTGTTTGCAGTCCCCCCACCCCCACCAAGCCTATGCCAGAAGAGTATGAGTATGGGAGAGGTTAGTTTGAGGTCAGCAGAGGTTCAGTAACACTAAAGCCTAATTCTTGCCACCCCATCACCCTTATGACCTCCCTGGGGCCCCACTGCCATCTTGCCATCTCTGTAATCTGTCATGCCCTGAAAGGGGGGCTATTGAAAAATACGTCAAGGATTAAGTGGCTGTGGGTATCATTAGTCCCTCATCCTCTCCTCTTGGTTCTGTGTTTTCTTTGGAAAGATAAGACTTTACACCCCTGTAAGTGATGATGTATGAACCCTGCTTCCGGGTTCAAACTACAAACTATTGCATTTATTAAGGCTGTTGTGTTTTTAACATTTTAATACTTTGTATTTTTCTCTATTTAATCTCAACAAGCCCCTAAAAAAAGTCAGTGATCACTGTCAGCCTCTCTCGGTTTTTATTACCACTATTCATGAACTTCATATTGTGGATGGATTATCTCAGTTTTTCTCCTGACTGAAGTTTGGTCCGTTTACAGCATCCTGCCATGCAATTCCATTTGTCCCTAACCATCGGGAACCCTCACGTTAACTTTTATTTCAATGGAAAAAAGTTAGCGTTCATTTTCCAGGTTCACTGTGCTGTGTTTATATTATGCTAACCATAGCTCTGTAGCTAGCCACCACGTAGCACATCATTATATACCAGCTAGCTCAACTTCAGTAACCTCACAAATGTCACTGTGGTTTAGTTTCCTGTCTTCATTTATGCCGGAAGTGATAGCAGAGCTGTACGTTTTAATTTTTCAGAAATCCTTCAGTCAGAACATGGTATATTATGTTTAGGTGGAAACTAGCAAGCTAACTCCCTGCTAACTTTGAACTCCGTTAAATTTCATAAATCCTGTTTTCATGGATGCCTGGATGTTAAACTTAATTGTTACACCTGGTAGAGCAGCCACACTGATCATTTTATTAAAGATGAAATAATTTAGACACTTTCTAACTCTCAGTGATGCCGCAGTGTTTGTTTGACTTTGGGACCTGAAGCAGAATTTGGAGCCGGAAACGTCTAATGACGTCGGACTTAAAGACAGGATAAAAAAACAAGTATCCTATCAGTTGAAAACATAGAGAAGTCTTCTATACTCCTATTGGCCATTTTGAATACGTTGTTATGCCTTTTGGATTAAATAATGCAGCAGGACTCCTGAAGCTGCCCTTAAAGAACTTAAGGCTCAGTTTACTACTATCCCAGTTCTGAATCAGCCTGACTTGTGTGTTTATTGTAAGTTTATTGTTGAGGTTGACACTTCAGACACCCAGGTGGGAGTGCCCAGACAGGAAGCTGCATCCTTGTGCCTTCTTCTCATGTCATCTGTCTCCGTTCAAGCAGAACGTTGGGAACTTGGAGCTTCTGGCTATTAAGCTGGCATTAGAAGAGTCTCTTTGTTATCTCCTCAGTCTCAAGTTATTCACTGGGAAAACAGATCAAAGTTTTTGTTGCCATCTGTGGGTGAGAAGAGCTGTCCCCTTCCTCAAATATTTTTTCTGGTAGCCTTCTATGAAGAAGGATGTTAGAGCCTATCTGTTAGCCTGCACAATCTGTGCTTACAGAAAAGCTTCACATAGAGCTCCTGCATGTGTTCTCCAACCGCTGCACACACTTAGCGGGTCAGGCATACTGTAACAGACATTGTTTGAGATCGCAGCCCTCATTTTATATCTCAGGTGTGGAAAACATTTTGTTAATCAGTGCAACTCAGTCTATCATTGGAGTGCTGTCCCCAAAGTAATGGCCAGACTGAGCAGGATAACCAGGAATTAGAAGCAGCTTTCTACTGTGTCACTGTAATTCCACCTCCTGGAGTTCACTTCTCCCCTAGATGGAGTATGTCCATAACACAATGTCTCAGCCACTGATCTAAACCCCTTTTAGTGTTCTGTCAGGAATCAACCACTTTTGCTCCCAAACCAGATTTGGCAGTCTCTTCCAGTCCAGTATCATCTCCACCACTGCAGGAAGCTCTGGAAGAACACTGAGGAGGCCCTACTGTGCAACAAAAAAAAACTGGAAAGGACTGCTCCTGCCCCTGCTTCAAGTCAGAGACTTTCCTCCAAAAATGTTCCACTAAAAGCTGACTTTGAAAATTCATACAATCTATGACTGAAGCAAATGGCAAAAAAACCAACCCAAAAAAAAAAAATCCAACAACAGCCTGGCTTCATTAATGGTAAGCAGCTGCATAGATCTCTTCATTTTGCCAATGTTTCTATATTTATTAGAGATTTCAGCAGACCAGCAACCCAAAGTTCACCTCACCTGTACATTCCATTGTCTTCAGTTTTGTGTTTATCTTTGACTGATGCCTTAAAGCATGACTTTTAGGGGGCAATCTTACAACTGAGGTAATATCCTCTTGAAAAATTTTGTTCCAAGCTCAAGTAACATTGCTAAGTGACACTGAAACTGTTCAGGCAGTCATAGTAGTCACCTTACTAAAGCGAATATTCATTCAAATTCATTTAAAGTCTATTTTATGTCACTTTTAGAAACACAACTGAATTATTTAGTCAATGAGAGTCAAAGTCATAAGATATCGTGTGTTATGTGAGCATATAGCAAGGTAGAACTCATCTGGCACTGGAATCCATGCTGCTTCAATAGTACTCCAGCAGTGCAAAATGACTACCTCTTTATATGCTTCATATCCTATGAGATTAGCATTAATACAACCCAACTGCACTCTCACCCTCTCACTATTTGCTTGTGCCAGCAGGTGATTGTATTGCACTCATTACAACCTTTTTTTTTTCATTAACAGTCAGTTATAACAGTCTCACCTGCTGCTTTGATGTTCTAACGTGGAAACGCAACGCCACCGTTTCCTTTTCATCATTGCTTTTGTACCCCTAGCATGTGCCTTTTGTTCAGGATTTAAAGGTGCAGTCATAGGAGTTTTATACTATGGCTGTAATGATATGAAGATAGTTAAAGCTGAATCAATGCTCAGTTTAGACTTAAAATTTACATTATTTTGTTTGCTTGCTTGCACTTACAGATTAAAAGTTCCACAATGAACTTTATGGCACTGTTTACAAAGATCTATCACAATTGTAGGTTTAGCCTTTAGAGCCGGGGAGACAATGTGTACTTGCACTTACAGGCTACATTTTTTTAATTAGGCTTCATGCACGCCTGGAACCAATGACTTCTCTGCTTAAACTGTCAATTTGGAACTTTTGCTTAATGTAAGCATGAAAACTATAGTATTATATTGCTTCCTCTAAATTAAAATCCAATTTTCTTCATTGAAATTTTTTATTTGTAAACGGTAAATGGACTGGTTCTTGTACAGCGTTTTTCTACTCTATCTGAGCACTCAAAGCGCTTTACACAACTTGTACATTCACCCAGTCACACAAGCACTTTCTTCTATGCTGTTTCTAAGTGCTTCCTAAGGTTATTATCTTACCCAAGATAGCAGACTGGGATCGGACCAACCTTCTGGTTAGTAGGTGACCTGCTCTACCACCTGAGCTACAGCCACCCCTATTTTGTCACATCAAAATAATATAAGCTACCTATAGCAACCAAAACTCGGTGTCTGTGATGTAATGAAATTTGCAGCATCTAAGCTGTGTTTTGATAACACGTTAATTAACCTTTTGCTCATTCTGGTACATTTAACAAATCAAAATTAACACCATACTTTAAATACATGAATGAGCATATAGCCCTGTGGGAATTTATCTGCAAATTTCAAGTGAATATCTTGTACATATTATACTGCAATATGAAGCAGCAATGGCAAACTGTTCTTATGGTTAATTGATTAATAATAATGTCAACACTGACACTGTAGAATTGTATTAACTAGCAGTTTATTATAAGCATTCAGTAGAGCCATGATGATATTATATCATCATGTCATTCTATGATTATTTAATGATAAATATAAAAACAGAATTCAGATATAGGCTTACATTATGTACAAATTGTAATTGATTGATTATAATTTGTGGGCACACAATGGGCACAAAACCAATCTGTGTGAGCCAGAATTTTGTGTGGTTTGTAGGGGATCTAATTATTATTTCACTCAGTTACATGTAAATCAATTTATAAATTTTTGTAATGTTTTTTCCCCTTGGATTTTTGTTTGATTTGGGTCTGTTATAAAAGTGAAACTAGCAATTTCTTTGTAAGTGAGCAAACTTACAAATTTGCAAGGGGATCAACATATTATTTCCTCCACTGTATTAATATTGTCATAATAATTTCAACTTTGCAGTCTGTTCTATATGAACCCACAAGTTAGTTGGCTTTTTGTTGTCTCAATACATTGACATTCAACTCACATTTTACCATCTATTGACTTGCACTTTTATTGTCCCTAGTCTTGGTAGGCTTTTGTGATTTTGTACAGGAGAAAACCCATTAGTCCACTCTTTTTTTATCTTCTGTTTCTAGGATTTGTTGTGGATGTTTATATAGCACTGACTTAGTTGATGTAAGTTTCAAAAGTATTTAGAGTGTCTTTTTAAAGTCGTAGTAAAGGAAACTGTAAAAGCCTGTCTTTCTTATAATGTTTTGCATCATGCATCACAAATGAGAACTGTCTCTTTCACTAACTTCAGTAATGGTTTTTTTTGTTGTTTGTTTGTTTTTAACATTTTTGTGCAGTTTTAGACTTTATTGAAATAGGATAGAGGAGATAAGATAGGAAAGCTTGGAGACAGAGCAAGGGAAGACTTGCCGAAAATGATGTTGGGGCGGATTCTGACCTGAGGCTCTGCAATAGCATTACAGCATATTGATCACCTGCTCAACCCAAAGGCCTATACTGGCACCCAGGAATGTATTTCTTATTATACTAATACTTAATTCTTTGAGAACCTGATTAGCATACCCTAAAAGACAAAGAGTAGAAAATACAGCACATATTTTAAAAAAAGGTACACAATGAATTTCCAACAGTGAAGTTGTTCTGCCCAGACCTCAACGGGCCTTTTAGCTTGTTTAGATGACTGGTCCAGTGAAATGACCCAAATTAGGTCATTAGAAGAATATCTTTTATGTGCCAAAGTGCCCCCAATGGAGATGCATGAGCTAATGTGCATGCACAGCTTTCAGTCTGGGCACAAGAAAGTTGTCCAATATTTCTTCTGGTCTATTAGATGTGCCAAGGGCTCAGACTGGGCTTAAACTCACTGCTCTGTAACAATTAAATGTGTACAGACAAATATTGCATAAAACTATAGACTGCTTTGATAAAATTCAAACGCTATATCATGTATATTATATTTATTTTGAAATTATCTCAGGAATAACGGTCACTGTGATGAAGACGTGTCAGCATCCTTATGTTTGTTCATGTTTTTTTTAAAGCAAATATGCCCCAACTGCTGGACCCAAGTTGTCCCACACAAGAATGACAGCAGAGTGGAAGTACAAAACATTTTTCATTTCTATTGTTTTATTTTTCTTTTTCTAATTACATTTCTGAAAGTTAAATCCCAGCTGAAGCTTTATCTAGTCTGACTCAAAATTATTTTTCACTAAATTAATTGCTTTACTCAAAGCAGAGTTATGGGAATACTCAGAGGCCCTGTCTTTACAGAGACTCTGTCAAGACATGAACAATAAATGATGGAATCCATAAATAGAAAGACTAAGAAACCATAAAATGGAACTGAAGTACATAACTACTTTCATTAAATAACCACGTCACCATAACATGTCCACAGTTGCTGTAGCTGCATATGTTCTATGAATTGTTTTAATTTGGAGTGTAATGAATGTGCCAATTACATTTTCACTATGAAATTATGACTCCGTAATTTGAAGTTACTGGGAGAGCGTACTATATGGTTTACATGGGTTGGAACAGTAATAAGCCTCAAATGCTGACAGTGCATCAGCAGCAAAGCACCATAGCCCTCAGAGAGCCATCAAGCAGAAAATGATAATTAATTAATCATGGAGTGTGAGGCAAACTCGGTTCTATTAGCCCTTTGGTAATTCTTCCCTCAGCCTTCCACACTAACCATAGAGATCATGGCTCTCTAATAAGGCTTGTTTACTCAGCAGCAATTTGGTCAGTGCACTGATGACTGGTTGGAAAATGTTCATGAACTCTAACATTTACATTATTTTGCAACAAAATTAAACAGTCTGCAGATTTGCTGGTTGCCTGTATACAAAGCAGTGGGTTCTGAATTACAGCGCTGTATGTATCAGTGTTTTTTGTTTTTGTCCTTGTTGGTTTGTATTCCATCCAGTTCCAAAGCTGTCCTTTCAACACTGTGTTTATAGCACTCTTCTGCATGACTTGGTTTAAATGTCAGTCTCATACTTAGTAGTTAAGTGGATGGATGCTTTTTTTTATGTCCTCAATCTCTTTTCAACTCTCTGTCAAAGCTGGACATTGCTAAATCATACTTCCTTTGTGTCTCAAAAATTGAGCTAATTCCATAAGTTTATAACATATATTGATATGCATATAGATTTAGAGGCTAACTAATCTATGATAAGGACATTTTTAATCAATGCAAGTTGCATCACTGCACACTGTTACACTGTTTCTGTAATTTTATATAATACTGGTGCTTATAAAAACTATTTATTTCATTATTACACATTAAAGTAAATGGAGGGTAAATACAATATAAGATAAGCTTAAAAAGTTTAATATAGCTTCATTAAATCAAAGTTCCTACCTGGAATCATTACTCCCACAAACACACTGTCTATTAGAAAAAGAGATGAGGGACTGACTTTGATTTTCATGATGATAAATGGTTACAATTAATGTTCAATTAATTGCTATAATTAACAACTTAATATAGAGCCCATCCAATTAAAGTTAAATCCCACTGTTTAAAAATACATAAGTGTGAGAATTTATATTTTGTTCTCATTAGAAAAGGTTGATATACTGAGATTTTAAAAAAAATTGCCTCCAGGCAAAAGTCATCACTATACACATGCTCAAGGTAAAGATCCATAAATTGATTTCTAACTATGTAAAATATTGTGCTGGAATTAGCAGTGTGGAAGTCCACACTGAGTATCACTCACTGGTGGACTGCATGAGTTGTATGCCTATGCAATAACAAAGCAAGACCAAAAATTTGTCACTGAATTGGTCTTAAATCATGAGGTAATGCATCAAATACTGTCTCTCACCATTCAGAAGGGTGTTTACTGCATAGGTATGTAAATTGTGAATGCTGTGCCAAGTAGTTACAAAGAAAGAAGATTCTTTAGGGGCAGGTGATTACGGGCCTTTGTTGCTTCAATAAATGTTTTTTCTGTCTCTAACTTCAAAATTGAAAGCTGTATTTTGACAACTTGGACCCCTAATTAGAGGTCCAGGCTGTTTGAAGAGAATGACAAAGAGACTGAAGACTACAGAGGCCAGACAATCCCATAATGATGTTAACAAGCAGAAAAAAAATACCATGGACACAACATCCTGTGATCTTACCTGTAAGCTGTTCTGATTATTCTCCTGCATATGCTTAATACATTTTTACATAAATGCATGCTCCTAACTGCAAGTGTTACATACAGTCAAGCTATAACATTGTTTTGGCTTGCCTAAAGCTATGACTACTGGTATAAAGTACAAATACACATTTCCACTCTTCAACATCTGAAAACCATTATCTCAGTTACTACAAAAGAAGACAGCAGCATGTGCTTTTATTCTGACTCAATATCTCAAGAGGACTATAAACACTGCCATGTTGCTACAGACCATCTCATCCATGCAGGCTGGTATATGTGCGTATTTTATCGCCTGTGGTCTGGCAAGGACAGAGGAATTAGCCTGATCCACATTCATTAACCTCATTCTCATTCTCCAGAGCAACAGTGCTGTAGAACTGTCACCACAGCACAAAAATGATGAATTGGTAATCAGTTGAGAGCTGTCAAGAAAGCTCCAGGAATACAAAATTTACACACTTGTTTGCCCTTGCATTAACCGTTTGTAATCAAATCACTATTTATCGTTAGTTCAGTTAGACATGTTTTATCACCCTGTGTTGTCATATATGTACAGGCAGGGAGACAATAGTGGCAGTTCTTATTAAACACACTGTATATTGAACTCTTGGTAGAGGTGGGGCTGGCTGTGTTTATTTCTTATAACTAGGCCTCCCCCTAAAGCATACGATGTGTGTTGGTTGTGATTCATTTTTAATCATCCCCTTTAATTATTCATACATTTCTTATTGAAAATAGAGTGCATGCAACAAATCAGTATGTTTAGCTGCTGTAATTTGTTTTAAATAAACTAGTAGGTTAGAAAATGTATTTGAATTTGTACTTCCTTAATTTATTATATATGTACAGAACAAGAATTATCGGTAAATTAAGCTTATGTGGAGCATCACTAAAAAACAGTTTGACATCAACACCTCGTTATGTGCCCAAGTTGACCACTCTATGAGCAGAAGGATCCTGTGGAGAAATCAATACAGTGACAGCTGAGCTCCAGAAACTCCAAACTGTATCCTAATTAGGTGGTCAGTGTGTACCGAGAGCTTCCCTCACCTAATTGTGCTTTAAAGTTCAGACACAGTGAAGAGTTGGAAAGCAGAAGGCTTGGGAGGCCAGTTGATGGGTAGTCTACCAACCTGTTGTTAATGGTTCTTGTTTTAAAAGTTAATGAGAGCTGGAGTTAAAAGCAGCATTAGCTAAAGGCTAGGTGGAGTTGAGTTATATGGATTAACTTTTCATTACCTCCTCATTAGGTGGGCCTGGGGATTAGAGAGACCCTTGTATGAAATGTAGCATGAAAATATCCAAATGGGCTTGCATAAAGCTGGTTTAGAAGGGGGAAAAGTAGAGTTAAAGATTGAGCTTTTAGCCCTCTCCTCATCTCTGAGATCCCTCTACAGTTAAGCTGACATCGTTTGCTCCCTATTAGCCAATAAGAAGGAAGGTTGAAGGAGCAGAAAAGCTACCTTTTCTTAAGGAGGTGACTTTAAAAACTAGACTGGGTCATTAAAAGCGGAATAAGAAGGCCATTATAATTCTAACACTGAAGTTGCCATTTATTTGCATTGTGAAGTCCCTGGTGTAGTAGTTAAATGTCACTTGCCAACTTTAATGAGAGTAAAGTTAGAGAGTGTAGCCAGAGCTGATTAGTGTTTTCTGCAGCAATTTTATCCAATGCAGTGTCCAAAGGAATCATCAACACTTCACACTGAGAGCATCGGGCAAGAAGAATGTTCATACCTCCCCACAGCTAACCCAGCTATCACTAACATGTTAATTACCCTGAATCATGAAACAGAAGTGCACAGATCTTAATACTTTCTGTAAATTCTGCTTTATGTAGTGTGCCAATAGGATATGCTTTGAAAATGGTTTGTGCCTGCTTTCCCTGCGTGTAATTTCAAAATAGTTTGAAATAGGAATAGTTTCAGGTGAACGATTGATTGACTAATGAGTTTGTAATTGCGTGAATCATATTCATTAATTACCTTAATGGTGATCCCTGTGGTTGCAAAAAGGCATCTAGTAGTACAAAAGTGAACTGGGTGGGGAGAACTTGACTTTGACTGCACTAAACACTTTCCTGATGGGTTTATGAGCTCAGTTACTTGTTTCATATTATAGTGAACACAAAAAAGGCTATTTTGTCAATTTTGATAATTTTAATTGTTTTTAAGTGTTTTTAAGGATTATCCAGGGTGTGTGTACAGTTTGACATTGAGAACCATTTGCTGCTTATCATATTTGGTTTCAAAATACCAAGACCATGATGGTTGAAGTGCTCAGCTAGCATGTTCACAATAGGGCTTCATTAACCAGTGTGTGACATTATGAGACTATGTTGATGTTTTATGCTATACACGTGTATCATGATCAAGTCCAGCTAATCCCAGCATAGTTTAGGACAACTGTTCCATGGTCCAATCTGGATTTTGGGATTCAAACACAGTCAAACTTTGTATGATTTACCTAGTGTCAGTATACTTGGCAAGCTATACAAGGCTTGAATGCTTTATTTTGGTTTGGTTTGGTTACCTGGCTTAGCTTTGTTTTGATGGTTTCTGCATGTTTATTAACAGCTGTGGAATAATCAGTGAATTGGGACATACACAGTTTCAGCTCTTATCAAGCGATACATTGTGATCACTGTAGTAGAAAATGCTGGTAAATAAGAAGACAGGATGTTTTATTGTTGGTAAAGCAAATGAAGAGTCAGCCTATTTTGATGCATATTAAGGTATCACCAGTCATAACACCCAAATATAGAACCATAAATGCTCTGGAGATACTGGGCAATACCAGTAGTATACAAAACACAATCCCCAGTGACCAGTGTGTAGGAAACACATACCAAGCTGTGCAAGACATTGCAAATTAGCTTATGATATAATGTGGTGTCTGTGATGGACAGATGACCTGCCCAGGGTATAGCCAGATATTGCTAAGAAAATGGGTGGATGGGAAAAAGTGACAATTAAAAATCTATAAGGAAAATTAAACATTTAGACCAAAAGAACTAAACAAATCAAACCTAAAGCAACCACGAGACAACCCCAAAACAGAAATGGGTTTTATAGGTGGAGACCACTGACAACTTTGCTTTCCTCGCTAGTTTTGCATTTCGCTAGGATGAGTGTCACTACTGATACATGAAGCATTACCTGGACCCTACAGAGGTTGCACAGGTAGTCCAACTCCTCCAGAATGGCATTGTCATGTGCTGTGTGAGGCAGGATTGAGGACCCAAAATGCAGACACTCAGGCAAAACTAAACTCAAAACTCAGCTTTATTGATGGAATTCAAAAGTACAAAAACCAAACAGGAAAGCACATGAACAAGCAGGCAGGACACACAGTGGGGAATGAGAGAGATCACGACACTAGATGGAGGGAGACACAGATAAAAAGTACATGAGGGATTTAGGGAAACCTGGGAAACACAGCTGAACACAATCAACTGACGAGACAAGGGAAGCACAGCTGAACATAGTACACACAGGGCAAGAGACTGTCAAACTAAAACAGGAAATACGAGACACATGCACGACGACGCAGATAAACGAAACCCAGGGAACAGAGGAAAGAGATAGCGAGGGATGAAAGACAGAACAAGAGAGAGAGGGGCGAGGGACGAGAGAGGGCGAGAGAGTGAGGGATGAGAGAGGGCGAGAGAAACATTGTTCACAAATCAGTCTAAATGTGTGATAGTGAGCACTTCTGCTTTGCTAAGATAATCCATCCCACCTCACAGGTGTGCCACATCAAGATGCTGATCTGACATCATGAGTAGTGCACAGGTGTACCTTATACTGCCCACAATAAAAGGCCACCCTGGAATGTGCAGTTTTGTCTCACAGCAAAATGCCACAGATGCCACAAGCATTGAGGGAGCGTGCAATTGGCATGCTGACAGCAGGAATGTCAACCAGATCTGTTGCTCGTGCATTGAATGTTCATT
>VVHJ01027544.1:0-12426 GCA_015107715.1 Tylochromis polylepis
GTTGAATTAGAGTGACAGTGTGGTTGACTGGCTGACACTGTTCCCTCACAAAAATAGTCCTTCTTGTTGTCAGTAGGGGCTCTCCTGTGTGTAGTCTTCATGTTTTCTTCATGTTTTTAGATCTAATTCCAGATTTGGTGATTTTAAAATTTCTAAAGTACATACAAGTCTTAATGTTTTGGTCTGTTTATATGAACCCACACCATACATTTGACCTGCCTCTGTGACCCAGTGCACAAGAAAAAGGCAAACAAAGTATATAAATAGATTTACTGCTGCCTGTTTATCATATTAAAAAAATGTGTTTTGCAGTTGATACACCAACCCGGACCCCACCAGAGAGAGAGATAGTCTGCGTGACCCTGAAGAAAGATCCCAAACTGGGCTTTGGTGAGTTTATTACAGCAGATTTAGCTGAGAGAGATAAAATTCCTGGCGTAACATTTATGCCAAGGGATTCTTTAGTAAAAGTCTTCATATTCTCTGCTCCTGTTTAAGGCTTTGTGATAGTGGGAGAGGACAATACAGGCAAACTTGACCTTGGGATCTTCATCGCTTCCATTGTGCCTGATGGCCCTGCAGAGAAAGATGGACGAATCAAACCAGGTGCAAAGCTCAAATGATGCAGATTGAAAATATAGAAACGGGATGAAAATATATCATAAAATCTCTTGAGAAAGATACACAATTAGACTGGACATGACTTGTCTTAAGGACTTAAAGGTGATTTGCTGATTTTCCCAGGTGGACGTCTCATCTCACTAAATAAGACTAGTTTGGAAGGAGTGACATTCAGTGACGCTGCTGCCATCTTACAGAGCAGCCCCGATGAGGTGGAGCTCATTGTGTCCCAGCCTAAGCGTAAGATCCGCTCACTGCTTTCTCCGTCCATCCTAAATTATTATCAGCTCATACTATGCAGAGTAGTAGTTATTTTATGCTCTCCGGTCTTTAATGGCTGGTTGTTTTCCTCTCAGAGTCTCTGAAGGACAGACAAAGTTCTTTGAGTCAGAGTACTCTTGGTTTAGCGTTGGAGAGGAACTTCGGGTCACAGACTACCCTGAGTGGCACAGAGTACCGTCCCGCAGTGGAGGAACTTGAGGAGGTCATCACATTGTCCAGCATGGCAACTCCAAAACACAACAGGAAGCTTCACATTCCTGTGGTGCGAATACACGATGCCCAGGTTAGAACCAGTGCTCAGAAGACAGCGGTTAGAGATGACTGACTTTACTCTTTTTAAAGAAGCAGTGCTGTCAAAGCTGATAAAAAAGTCCAATGCTAACTGATAAACAGATTAAGTGCTCACATTAATTGGATAAAACTAAGAGATGTCGTCATTCACAGGCTTCAGAAGTGTCCCGAAGAGATGCACTCATTCATTCCTTTATTTGTTAGGAACACTTTAGCTTTCTGTCTATAAGTTACTCTGTGATTATTTTGTGATATTTAATGCATTGATACACTGATAATGCTGGGACCACCAGGTAAAATGCAGATAAAAATAGAATTCAAGAATTATATATCTACTGGAACACAGTACAAAGATCACACTACGTTTGTTGAAACAGAGAAGCTGTATTTATTTATTTTTAATTATATTCTCATTTTAATTTTGGTAACAGGAACTTGTTTTCTAAAAAGCTCACAAAGTGGTGTTTTCTTTTAATAACACTGTCAGCTTTTGGGTACTGAGGAGACCAAGTGCTGTAGTGCTGAAAGCAGACATTTTTTCCCCCATTCTTGCAAAATTTAGGATTCAAGCTGTTCAACAGGTTGCTTATTTATCTTTCTTTTCATAGTACACCAAATATTTTTAGTGGGTGATGGGCCTTGTAGCTCTATTAAGTTCTGATGTTCTTGTCTTGGTGGGAGCATATGTTGCTCCAAAACCCGACTATATCATTCAGCATGGTGCTTTCACAGATGTGCAGATTACTCAGGATATGTAGACTAAAGCACCCCCATGTCATCATGAAAGACAGCTTTTAAGGTTTGCACTGAAAACGAACTGGATATTTCCAGTTTTGACAGGTAAGACCACAGGGCCATTTTCCATTTCTTCCATCTTTAACAAGGTCAGGCCCAGAGAATGCTGCAGAGTTTGTTTTTCCTTTGCATGCTAGAGATTTAGTTTGCATTTTTGGATGTGCTGGTGTGTTCACTGGAAGTGTTCACAAGCCCATGCAGTGATTTCTGCTCCAGAACTGTGTTTATTGCAGTGCTGTCCCGTAATGTTCTTTTTGTATCCTGTGAGGTTTCTAATTCACCTAATAAGTAAGGAGAAGATCCACGTTTTGTTTTTATAAGGATTGCACTATTAAACTATACATTACATTTACATTTATTCCTTTTTGCATTCATTTTATTCATTTCAGATTTTTTTTCAAAGTGTTTCTGGTATCAAATTCAAAATGAACGAATATTTTTCAGAAACAATGACATTTGTCAATTTTTTAAAATATTGATCTATTTATTTTAAGTTCAGTATAGATGTTAAATTATTTGAAAGTCATTATATCTACAACATTTGCACTGTTACCTATAATATTATAGGCTACAGACACTTATTTTAAAACTTGCATACATTTACAGAATTGTTTTGAATAACTGCCACATTTTGCAAAACTATCAAGTAACAAGTACTAATTTTCACTTGTTTTACTTGCAGAAATATCTTCTAAGCATTGTAATTTTTCATGAAATTATTTGTTGTTGTCTAACACGAATCCTCCATTCTACGTCTTTTTCAGGACGTTTGCTCTCGGTCGCCCTCTATCTTAAGCCTTAAAACAGGGGAGCGGTTTGTAGTGGAGCTGAAGAAAAGCAGTGGTAGCCTTGGCATCAGTGTTGCTGTGAGTGAAATGTTCCCTTTTAATGAAGAGTGTTTTCCTCCTGTTTCTCTAGTTGTAAAGGAAAGTAGACTTTGGTTTCTTTACTAAATCATTTTGGATGGGGAAGCTGTAAAAATACAGCATTTTCTTGATATAATGTCAAATACTTTATCTTGACTAATTTAATTTGAATTGATATGACTCATATAAAAACTTTGTAAGATCACTGCTTTACTGTCAGCCAAATTAATTTCCTTTTTTTCCCTGTCTTGTCAAAGGGAGGAATTAACACTAATGTGCATGATGGAGGCATTTACATCAAGAGTCTGGTGCCTGGAGGTGCTGCTGAGCAGGATGGTCGCATTCAAACTGGTAATCTTTCTATTTGGCACTTGAAGATATGATCAGGTGTCGAAAGAGGTAAAGGGTTATGCGAAAATAAATAAATAAAATGTGCAGGATCCTTATTAAACTTCTAAATGCTGGATAAATTCTGACAGTTATCACTGATTATTTCCAGTTTATCAGTTGTTGTTACATTGTAAGTAACAACAACAGCTGTACTAACAAGTACATGTTTGTTGACATGTCATCACCCACACACCCATACACACACACACACACACACACACATCACAATAAGTTTAGGTTCTGATGCTGCTAATGATGATGAGGTTTGTGTTTGTGCGTATGACAGGTGACAGACTGCTGGAGGTTGACGGGTCCAACCTGAGGGGCGTGACTCACCATCAAGCTGTCGAGTTCCTGAAGAGGACTGGGGAGGTATATACACAGGCATGAACACTTGCTCATGTAATGAAACACAATCACACACACAAATGTTTTCGTTTGCTGATATGATTACATTAATATCAGTACCAAGTGACTGTCCTCAATGGAGGTTACGTTTTTCTTCATCTCTTTAAATCCATCTTTTCGTGATCCATGATGATAATCCTTCCCTAATGAGTCTGTTTAAATTAAATTAGCTTAACTATAAAGCTTAACTATAAAACCATAAAACATAAAACTAAAAGACAAAAGCACCAAAGTCCAAACTCTTGAATTCACAATTACAAGGACGTGACTTGACCCTTTAGACCTTTCCACCTTAACTTTTTGTAAGTGTTATTCACAGTTGACAATATGCATGCAGTGAAAAAATTACAGGAACCAGAGTTGCTACACATTATTCTCTGTGCCTGCTATGAAGCCATTTGTTCAATTAAATTTATCAAACATATTAAGGGGGAGTATGTGTGTCATCTGTTCCGCATAGGTGGTGAGCCTGCTGCTGGAGAGGGAGCCCACAGTAATTCTGGGACCTAGACCTGACTCGCCCTGCCCTGCCTTGGTCCACAGTGCATCACAAACACAGCCCCCCAGGACTGAAGTCTGCATGGAAACGACCTTGAGTGGTCGAGCCAAGGACTACAGCTTTGCAACTGATGGTGAGAGGGGAGACGAAGGGGCATTTACCCTCATAATAAAAAAGAAAAGATAGACAGTGTCAGGAACACACACTCATGCACACATGGCCCAGAGGTGACTGAGTCATCTGACAGCTACATTGTGGTTGCTGTCAGAGTCATCTAGGACTGATGCCGCCTCAGTCGCTTGGGATTGCATCCACTGAAACCTTAAAGCTTCCTGTTCACTGGCACATAGCCTTCCCTTATTTACTGATAGTGGTGGGAAAAAAGTCAAATAAAAGGGGAAAAATTAATTACCAAATAATAATAATAACAAAATAGAAATATACATGTATTCGTGACACTGATTAAAAAAATGTTCTTAGCACGTTGCAACTCACTCTACCTATTAAAGATCATAATTCACATGTTAGTGCTCAAACATTTCCTTTCATCTCTTTCGTAGAAAACACACATGAGGTGGTGCTGAGGAAGAGCTTGTCTGGCCTCGGCTTCAGCTTTTATATCTCCCAGCTGCACTCAGGACCAGACCGCGGCAGCCTGGTCCGCATCAAACGTCTGTTCCCAGGTCAGCCAGCGCAGGAAAGTGGCCTGCTGCGGGAAGGAGACATAATTCTGACTGTCAACAAAGAGCCTCTCAAGAATCTTCCTTATCAGGTGGAATTTATATGTTTATATCAGATAGTGTATTTGTCACATATAAAGAGCTGTAATTTTTGTTTAGTTTGTTTTTTATTTCTTATATTTATAAAAGGACAAGAATGTGGATGGACAATTGGACCATAAAAAGCTAAAAAGCAAAATAAACCTGTTTGCAAGATAGCCAATGTAGCCTTAAAACTATGTAAACCTGTGGCAGCACAATGGATAATCATGAATGGACTGCCGAGTGTATAAGTAACACAACTGACCTTGTTCTCTCTCAAGTCTCATTCACCTCATTGTTTCACTAATCCTTTAATCTTGTACCACTTGAAATAGAAAGCAGTTTGTGTCATTGTGCTTCTGTCATTTAATCTTCTCTGTACTGCCAAGAAGTTACAATGGTATTAGCAGAGTTGCTTTTACACAAATGTTGGCCAGATAGTTGTGCACATTTTGAGTCTGTCTCGTGTTTTACCCAATTCAAAGTTTCTTAGCCCATCAGCCTTTTCTGTTTGTCTCAGAGGGTTTTGCTCCTGCTACGTGGAGCTCCATCTGAGGTTCATCTGCTGATCTGCCGACCTGGACCTGGAGCACTGAATGATGGAGATAATAACTCTCTGGTAAGCTAATATACTCATGAATCAATTTAAATTCAGTCCCAAGGCAGACATTATTAAACAAACCACTGTACTTTCTGTCTGACTCTGTAGAGTCTTACACCCCTACGTGATGCACGATCCCGGTCTCTGGACATCAGGTTAGGGGAGGACTACAGCCAGCTCCTCAAAAAGCCCTCCAACCAGGAGGAGGAGCTAACCAACAAAACAGAGAAAAACTCAGAACTTCCTGCAGCTCCACAACTCCCAGAGAGCCAGGAGAATCTCAAGGCAGAAGTGCAGACACAACAGACTCCACCATCTCCTCCTCGCTCACCCCCTTCACCAACATCACCTACATCTCCTCCTTCACCAGTCTCGCCAGCATCACCTGCCTCACCTGCCTCACCTGGCTCTGGGTCTCCACCTGCTCCAACCGAGGCACAACTAGCTGCTGGGAAGCTCAAGCAGCAAAAGGAAGCAGAAAAGAAGAGCAAAGATGTGGAGGAGGCGGACGCAACAACATCCAGCTCTACTGTGATGCTTATTGATGTCTGTCCTAAGACTGGCTCCAGCTCTGTGTATACCAGGTAATGTTTCAGATGCCAGTTGTTATGCGTTGATGTGCATTTTGTGTGGTTATGTTCAAAACTCCTACAGATGTCTTTTATCAGGACAAAGTTTAATTGTTAGGATAAACATGAATGTTTGGGTGAATTTTAAGTAGACTACAAAATAAGATATATTTTTTCATTGGCAGTGGAGTCAGAGAGGAAGCAGATGGAAGTGTGACCTATTGCCTCATGGGAAATGGACTCACTATCATGGCAGATGAAGAGTACCTGACCATCAGCTCCACACTGGAGCCTCCTCACACGCTTCCCACCGCTAGCACTCAAACAGACAACTTTAGCTCTCAAACCTCCAGTAGCTTGCAGTATCCACACCCCAACCCCACCACCTTGCCCCTCAATCTCTTATCTGACACCCCCACCACTTGCTCCCTGGCACACCCATCCCAGCCACTCACAACACAGCCCCCAAAAACCAAGCACCACCCCATCCAGCAGGGGCTTCTTCCAAGTCACTACAAAGCCATATCCAAGATCAGCCGCCCCATGGTGCCCCCACCTCAGCCTCCACCACTGACCCCTATCACAGCTCAGATTATCTCTGTGGCTCCCTGTCCTAGTCCACCTGCCCCAGTGCTGCCCCCCACAGTGCTGCCCCCGGCTGCTCCGATCCAATTTAGAGAAGAACCAGAAAAGAAAGAAAAGGAATACAAAGATTACGATGATGACGAATTTGATGAGGAAGAGGAAGAGAGTCGAAGAAAGGCAAGTCGATGATGTTCTATTTTTAGGCCACTGCTTAAATTTTGCTGTGTTTTCAACAGTGTTAGTTTGCCTGCTTGTTTGCCATAAAGATTTTTGAAGAGAGCAATTGCTGAACTTTTGGGAGATTAACGTTTTCCCATTCTTGTCTAATAGCTCAACAGTCCAGGGTCTTATTTTGTATTTTTATATCTTATGTTGTATTTTTCATTTCAGGATGCATTAATTTTTTCAACTGGTGAAAGGTCAGGCCAGTTCAGCACCTCGATTCTTCTATTGTTATAATAGCTGCAATATGCTATTTAACATTGTCTTGCTGAAATATGCAAGGTCTTCCCTAATAAAGACGTGCTCTGGATGGGAACATATGTTGCTCTAAAATCTGTATATACCTTTTAGCAATGATGGTGCCTTTCCAGATATGCAAGGTGCCAGTTCCATAGGCACTAATGTAACCCCATACCATCAGAGATGCAGGCTTTTGAACTCAGTGCTGATAACAAGCTGTATGGTCCCTCATAGGAGACCCATAGAAGATGGTGGTGTTTCTGTATCATGTTCATATATGGGTTCTTTGCACAATAGAGCTTGACCTTACATTTATGGATGACACAGTAAACCGTGTTCACAGACGATGATTTCTGGAAGCATTCCTGAGCCCATGCAGCAGGCTCCATTAAAAACAGGAATGACAGTCATCCCTGTTTTTAATGCGGTGCCACTCTGCCCTATACTATGAAGACAGTTTGATATACCCAGGGTATCTTTCCATTGTGAATTCACTTACCCTAACATTGGCAGTCAGGATAAGCAGTTACATGATGCTGGTTATCAACTGGCTACGTTAACCCAGGGTTTCCCCTCCATGTTAATATGAAAGGGGTAGTGTTGGCAGCATCTGACCAACCAACCAAAGGCATGTTTCACGGATCATATGACTCTTCTTCCAAAGAAAATGATCCCTGCGAGTGCCACATACTCAATATCAGATAAAATGGTGATAAAAATCTCCAAAAAACATAAAAATATAAAAGGCATGACCACAGATTCTCTGAACCTCTGCCTCTCTAAGATGATTTTTATATACTCAGTCATGTTACTGACCTGTTACCAGTGAACCTAATTAGTTGTCAAATGTTCCTCCAGGTGTTTCTTTTTAGGACCACTGACTTTTGCAGCTTTTTATATCCCCCACATGAACTTTTGAGATGTGTTGTTGCCATCAAATTAAAAATTCTTTTTTATTTCTCTTTTTTTTTAAATCATGACCTTCTAACACTATTCACACAGGGATTGGTTAAAGAGTTTGAGCTGTCAGTGGTTCTGACTAAGTCCAGAAGTGGAAGCTTTGGGTTCACCATCACTCGAAGCAAACTAGACAACTGCTACTACATACAGGAAATATTGGACAATCCAGCCAAGGCAGATGGACGACTCAGGGCAGGAGACAGGCTCGTCACAGTATGCACCAAAACTTGTGCCTGCACATTTAAAGTAATCATGAAGCATGATCCTGTTGATATGACAACTGTTCTTTTTCTGTCATCTTTTACCAGGTAAATGGCCATGATGTTACCAGTGTGGCAGATGACGTTGCCATGACTATTCTCAGGTCATCTCCAAGGAGACTGAGTATGACAATAGGGAGAGCAGTGAGCAACCTGGTGGCTCCACCCTCTTGTGACAGCCTGCCTGATATTGTTCTACACAAGACACCTTCAGGACAGCTGGGTGGGACTTTATATAAACTTTGACTCACTGCATAGAAACACATCAGTTATATATTATTTGAATTAATCTCTGTGTGTGCCCTCTCCAGGTATAAAGCTGACAGGTGGCATTGGTAGCAAATGGCAGGGCATCTATTGTCTGGAGGTGGTGCCAGGTTCCCCCGCCAGCGAGGAGGGTAGTGTCCAACCTAATGACAAGATCCTGTACATCTGTGGAAGGTGCACGCTGGGAATGACCCTAGAGGATGCAGTCAAAGCTTGTGAGATCGCTCCACGTAAAGTGAAACTAAAAGTCATCAGGTATTAATGGTTAGAGAGATAATGTTTTTAGTGTTTGCCTTTCTTTCTTTGAATGAGTCTGTTTTTTGTGTCTGTTACAGAGAAGAGCAGCCAGTGACCCCCAGGGGTAAGTGGAATGGTAAGTGCTTCCAAAGAATTTATGGCATGGCTTCACTTCATCGGGACTCCAAGGACAGCTAAACAGGATAGTTTGGTTTCTATGTAGTATATGCAATGATGCATTGCCTAGAAACCAAATATGTTTGTGCTCAACAATGATAATTGAGGTTCAATCATTACCAGAAAACCTTAAAATTCGGGGAAGCAAAACAATTACTCGTGTGTACATTTTTATAGTGCAAAAGTATTTTTTAGTGTTTGATAGTGCATTTCTAAACACGTTTTTTTTTCTTCTCTTCGACAGGTCTGTTTGACTGGAAAAAGGACAGGAAGTCCTTTGCTCGGTTTGAAGAGCCAGTCTCCCCAGAGAAAGACTCTCCTACTGAAGATGGTGAGTTTTTTTCTTTCATTCATTTATTTCTCTTTTTGCCTCCTCCAAACTCTTTTCATCATCAGCACTGTAACTGGTTACCATTCATCCCTTTGATGGTTGTCCCATTGTCATTGTGAAGCATGAGCTTGGTGCTGACAGATAGTGCTCTTTGCAGCTGAGTGTGTGCGTTTATGTGTGTGTGATCTGAATGCTGACAGACAGATCCTGGGCTCTCACAGCAGGATTAATAATTAGCGAGCCTCTGGCCCTCCACTGGCGTATTGGACTGCAAGCCCAAAAACATCACACACACACACACACACACACGCACGCACGCACGCACACAGAGTCAGAACCATACAGCCAGTGGTCTATAGGGCAGGTATCTCAATTGCCTGGTGGCGGTGTAGGGAGTGGAGAGGGTCAGTCTGAAAAGACCAGCTTTGTTTTGCTGTCATAGAAGAAATACACTGCTCAACACTTCTCTTTCAAAATGTCCGAAGAGGTGGGAGGTTGGTGTGTGTTGTTGTTTTTTCTCCATGTGTCTGGTTTTGAAATTTATTTTGATGCAGAAGGTCGCATGGATGCAAATCCGTAGAGAAGGAAAGTTCCACTTTTGTTTTAGAGCCAAACTCCAGGAGTTCCCTTTATTGAACTTGCTTGATGTTTTCTAAAAGTATAATAATATATGTGTTAACACTTTTTTTGTCTGAATGGGCTTTTTTTCAGCTGAAGCTGTGTATCAGACAGCTGGACAATTCAGATGTCTCTCTCTCACCCAAGAACAGGATGTAAGTTTATTAACAAATGTATTTTCTGTCCAGTAGCCTAGTCTTTTTTCCTGTACCCCTTCTGCTTTGCTTAAACAAGTGTCCGTTTAAGGGGACACTGTAACATGAGTCTGCTTAGTGTCAATCTGCTAATGTATTCTCTATCTGTGTGTTTGACAAGCATTCTTTGCTCTTCATTTATGTACACGACACAGTGCCAGTTTTCATGTAGAATAAAATCTGGCCTTGTAAATACACGGCTATAAAACTGATAAGAGAATCTGTCTCTTTATTTCTCAATTCTTGTCTTTTTAGAATTGCATCATGCAAGTGGAGTTCACTAAACCAGAAGGAGGAGGTCTCGGCTTTGCATTGGTTGGGGGAACAAATGGCAGCATGCTCAGGGTGAGAGAAATTTGCTCAGGTGGAGTAGCTGAGCAGGACGGTCGACTGAGAGTGGGAGATATTCTGTTAGAGGTAACAACACAACATATGTAATGCAATTAAATTTTTTTTTTTACCTCCATAGTGGGGGGGGGAGGCTTTGATTGTCTTTGTGCCCACGCTAGGTGAATGGTGTGATTGTGTCTGGACTGAGCCACAGTAAGGTGGTGGAAATCCTACGCAAAGCTGAAGGCACTGTACAGCTCACCATCTGCAGAGATGTCCTGCCCCTGACCTACGCCGAGTCACCTACACCGCCCAACATGTCAGCTCAAACTGAAGCTATTTTAGCTGAGCAGCCAGCTCTTGTGTCCAGCCCTGATAAGTGCTCTTCACCTGACCTCATGCTGAACAGGCCAGTGGACCGCCCCCCCGGTATGCTCTCTGACAAATACATTTCCTAAGCTGTGCTAAATTTTATGGTAAAAGATGTAAAAATCCATATTTTTGTGTCTAATTAGACATAACTAGAATTAGAAATAGGATGTTTATAGTACCTTACACCTAAGCTATGATTGCTTTGAAAACCAGATTTAGTGCTGTAAGATCAGCAAGATTTGTAAGATATACTCACAGATTGTCTCTGACTTTCACCTTACTACTGGGTCATTTGTTGGTCATTAGAAGAAATCTAAAGCATACTGGATCACATGTTCACTCATCCCTTAAAATCTTGATGGTGTCCAGACTTTCACATAGTGTAGGTGGTACTTTGTTGACAGTCTACTCTCACACATTTTTAAAAATATCATGTCACTTTCCAATCCCCTAATATCAGGCTATGATAGCTACTAGGCTCTTTATTTCCTGTCATTACGACTTTATATTGAGAAATAAAGTCAAATCCATCTTTATCTCCCATTATTAGAGGCTCACACTTTCTTAGAGGGTAATTTGCAACACATTACAGAACAACTGTAGTGTCAAATAAGGTCATGCAAAGTCTTGAATAATGCCTAATGAAGGTATGGCTTGTAAAATTTTTCTAATAAAAAACATTATTTCTAGCTCTGTGTAATTTGATAGAAATACAGCATCCTATGTCTTATTAAGGTACCCTAAAATAAAGTGTGGCCCCTTCTTATTATTAAGGATTTGTAGAAGGCAGATGTTTAAAATACGCTGTAGACTCTGAGAGATTTTTAATATTTCATTAACAAAAACTTGATTAGTTTAATCTTCTTATTTGTTGACATTTTGTCTACATTTGCTGTTTCAGAGGCAACTTCAGACCCTGTGGTTAATGAAGCGGATGTTGTTCTAACATCGCCACCTCCCTCACCTCACCTACTGACAGTTGTAACAGATGAGACTACAGGTAAACAGGTAATGTGGACACTAACAAGCCCACAGAAGTGTGCAAAAGTCTTGAGCCACCTCTCATTTCTTTAAACTTTGCTTCCAAGTAGCCAGACTTTCTTGTAATTTTTAAAGTGGTCTTGAGCAATAGTTTCCAGCTTTCTGAAGGTCTTTCAAAGATTTCAGTCTGTCACAATGGAGGTCAGGACAGAAGTACAACAGAGGTTTACAGCCATCTGTAAAACATGGTAGAAGCCTGGTCATTGTGGCTGCATTTCAACCAGTGGTGTTATAATCGTAGAAAAGTACAGTTCGTTACCATGTAATACTATCTGGAAAGCATCTGATTGGCAAAAGCTTCCTTTTTCAGCATGACATTTATCCCAAACACACTGGCAGTGCAGTTAAAGCATACCTGGATAGAAAAAAAATACAATGAAACACTGTCAGCCCAGAGGAGCCCAGACCTCAACATTACTGAAGCAGTGTAGGATCATCCTGACAGAGAACAGAACAAAAGGCAGCCAACATCCAAAGAAGAGCTTTGAATGTCCTTCAAGAAGCCTGGA
>VVHJ01027546.1:0-14454 GCA_015107715.1 Tylochromis polylepis
ACACACACACACACACACACACACACACACACACACACACACACACACACTCCAATTCCATTCTCTCCTCCATTTGTACTCTGCATCCCCCACTCCACTCACTCCTCCAATCCCTTTTTCACCCCCGCTTCACCCCGTCCTTCATCATCAACCCCCCTCTCCTCCTAATGCAGCCATCTAATCCATCTATCCAACACACGGACACACACATACAGACACATATAGAGAAGGCTTGACAGCCACTGGCATCAGGCAGCATCAAAGGGTCTGGATAGAACAGCCAAGATCGTTAACACAATTCAAAGCCGAAACGGTGTCTCTAATGGATGCTACTCCCCCATCCTCCTAGCAGTTCTTTAGACTTGATGACTCCTCTATCGCACATCCCCAGTATATATTACATTACACTTGATCCGGGTTAACCTATAACCCTGTTAAATGCTTGCAAATTGTGCGTGTGGGGGGTTGGCGGGTGTATTTATGTCAGCATGAGGTCAAAAATGTCTTTACAGGAACAGTGAAATATGAGAAATCTGCCAGTGTAAAATAGAAACTCGAGGAAATGCAAGGGAATAATGAAAAAATGAAAGTGAAGGAAAGAAGGAGGAAGTGGGTGTTTTTGTGTATTTCTGGGGGGGTGGGGTATCCTGTCGTGATGTCAGCCTGGCACAGACAGTAAGGCCTGTATACGCTTTGATCTGGCCTGTTTGATGTGGCTTAATTTGGTCTGAAATCACAGTACCATTTCCCCTTGGTACTGAAAGATACTCCCTCTACCATCCAGCACACGCACGCACACACACACACACACACACACACACACACACACACACACACACACACACACACACACACACACACACACACACACACACCCTGGACCCTCGCTTTGCAGGAGCTTAAGTAGTGTGGCTGGAAGATAACGCAAAGCGATACCCTCCTCCTCACATACACACTCATACATACACACAAGGGGAATCCTGCACTTCATTAGCATATTTGTGCAATTTCAAACCACTAAAAATTTGGTGGTAAGTTACTGTATGAAGACTGAGTAAGGATGTGTGCGATTGCTTTCAGCTCCTTAAAATGCAGGACACACATTGTATGCTGCTGTGCGGTATGAGGTATGATCAGTAGCTTCCAGATTAAATGAAAACTGTCTCTGTAGGATAGTGGCACTGAATATTCAGATTACAGCTTGAAGGCTTTGGGTTTAAATGTCCTGGTCTCTAAGGTCGTTCTGTGTGGCATTTACATGTTTTCAGCATGCCTGTGTTGGTTCTCTCTGGGTACTCCAGCTTCTTCCCGCAGTCCAAAGATATGCATACTGGTTTAACTGGTGATTCTAATTTTGCCATGGATTTAAAGTGCATGGAATTAAATGCTATACAAATATATGGGTAAACATGAATTGTAGTCTAAATTGCTTTTTTATGCAAGTACCAGTCAATTTCTATTGGGTGGTCCTGTAAAGTAAAAATAAGTTCCTTTTAATATTATATTTGCATATCATTTCCTAATTTAACATTATTTACAACATGTTCAAAGGACCTTACTGGCCGTTTGAAAATTTGTAAACCGAAAAAGAAAAATAAATAGTAATAATAATTGGAAAAAGAGTGGGACTAGCACTCATCATTTTTCCACTCATTTTAAATTCCACTGTTTCATTTATACTAATTTCCACAAAATACAGCTCGCGCTAGCATCAAAACAGTACGGATCGTAAATCTCTCCAAAGACTTTCTCAGAACAAAAGAAAGTTTCAAAGAAACTGCCACAGAGATTAAATCTTTTATTTTAAAAAATTAAGAAAAGATTGTTATTTCAGTGTGTGCGCCTGTATATTTGATGGTCTGCTCTGGGATGTGTCTGCCCTTCCATGTGAAAGGTGGGGAGAGCGGGACCCAGACTGCCAGGACTGAACGCAGAAAGCATCAGTGACAATAGATATGACATTGATGAAGTCAGACGCGACATAAAAGGAAACGCTGGGATGGGGATGGGCAGGCTGAACAGCTTGTATAGCTAAATAACACATTAAAAAAAATTGAATTCATAGAAAGGTATCAGATGAGCCATCAGCTAAAGTAATTTTACACTGGATTTACTGGGTTCCACTCAAAAATAGCATCAGGATTTAGAATAATAGGCATGCATTCTTCAAAACAAGCACACAACACTAGTGATTATACAACTGGTACTTTTCTTTAGTTGAAACTTAAAATCTATGAGGCTAAGATGGAAATATTCTTACAAAGAAAGAGATTATCTTTCAGGGTCAGTGACACATGTGTGGACCCTTCTGAAATCACTTTTGCATTTAAGGAGATTAAAATTCCCTGGGCCTGCACAGCTTCGTACTCCCTAAATATGTTGTTGCGTGTGTGTTTGTCTCAACCAGAGAGCTAAAACACCACGACCGTAACCACTGCTCTCAGATGACTGTGGGACATGGAACATCACTGTGGCCGAGGGGCAAATACATCAGAGTGTGGGAGACAGTGAGTGTGTGAAAAAACCTCTGGCACTGTATACTATTACATCACCACTTCCTGTGTCACGAAAACCTCAACAGGGCATGCACGATTACCCCCTGCGCACATACACAGACGCAATGGCCATCCATCGATTGTAAACATATCATCACTTGACTTTATCCCAGCCGTCTTCCCCCTCCTGTTAGTTATTTGTTTAAAACTCAAATGGGTCAAATTCTAAAGACATTGGATCGGCCATGTATCAGCCGAGGGTGTGCATAATCATGTAATTAGAATGGCTTTGTGTTGCTTTTATAGAATATAATAACAGAAGTTTCCAGCTCCCCTTCACCTTGACACTTTGTATTTCTCTCTTCCTTTATAGCCTCCCTTCCTTCCTCTTTCCTTTATTGCTTCTTTTTTTTTTGTGGATGTAGCATAACCGAATGTGGTTAAGCTGCTGAACTGCTGCCTGGATTTCGTGTTCTATCGAGAGGGGACATGCACTCTAAGCAAAACCATTCATTAAAATAGAAACCCTTCGAAAATTGCTTAGTGATAACTAACTAATCACTGTCATCCAACAGTTTCTGCATCTGTCTGTTTTGCTCATGAAGTTAAACAGTCAGTTGTTTTTGGACTTACAGGACAGGATGATGAATGCGACCGCAAAATGTTGAAGCCAAATCACAACACAAGTTTAACTTTCCTTAAATTAATGGTGATTAATGTTCAAAGAACATCTGCATGCTTTTTTTTTTTAATTGATTGATTTTATTTCCTTTCCTTTTTCCCCATCCTTAGTGGTTTTGAATAAAAAGGTTCATCTGCTCTGACTTTATTAGCACTCACAAAGCAAAAACTTTCATCCTGGTTTCGGTATCACTGTTTCCATGTTATACTCATTATCGTGGAACATCTAGTAGTTATCAGAAAGCACTGTTAGTGGTGGACAGGCTAAAGCAGTTGATTTGGGTGTTTTTCCACTGTAAAAAAAAAACTTTTTTACAGTAAATATGTGTTATGAATGCATATATCTGAGTGTCCATTCTGAGCTTCAAAAGTGTATGTTCTCAATACAAATTACAAGAAGTTGGGACACTGTGTAAATGTAAAAAAAAAAAGCGTGCAAACCTCATAAACCGACATTTTATTCACAATAGAACACTGAAAACAAATGTTTCCCAAACGTGTATACATGGTCACGTTTACCACAGCATAGCATTCTCTCTTCTTTTTACAACAGTCTGTAGACATTTGAGTACTGAAGGCACCAACGGCTGAATTTTTGGGATAGGAAAGTTGTCCAGTTGTTGTCAGATAAAGGGTTCTAGCTGCTTAACAGTCCGAACAAACAGCAATACTGATTTAGAATCATCTGTCAACTTAACCTTCTTAATTTGGACTGTTAAAGAGAGCCAGTGCACCTAGAAAATATCCACGAAGGCGCAGGTAGAACGCAGAAACACCAAACAGAAAAGCCGTAGTGCATTGATACTATGAATTAGCCTGTCCATGGTGAAACCCGCTTTTTACCCTATCAGCTTGGATAGGCTCAAGCTAAGTCATGACTGTTAATTGGATAAGTGGAAGAAAATGGATGGACAGATTATGCCAGTTCTCCCAATCTTTGCAAGGACTCATCACTTTTTGACTGTCTAAACACAAAGTAAATTGCTGCAATTGAAACAGTGAGTTAGAACTCAGTGTCTGGGGTCATGACCAGAGTTTCCCGTCCTTACACGTAGTGCATTCCAGTTCGAATGCATTCTAGCTACTGGAAATACTCAGTTTGGTTTTGGCAACGGTGCTGCCTGGATGGAGCATGCAGGAGGTCAGCTACATGGCGCTTACTCATAGTGAAATCACTGAGCATAGAAACTGTTCAGTGGTCATGTAATTAAAGTAGACATTTGTATTCTTGGACATTTTAAGTTCAGGGCTGTAGAGGCTGAGCTTTATTTTTTATCATCAATCTGATGATTCTCCCATTGACTTCTTTTTCTGCATGCTGGAAAATCACTCAAAAAATCCAAGTTAAGTAGGATTTAGACTGTGGTGTCATCTATAGGTTCTAAATAATGCACGAGATTGATAAGACTTTCCAAGATTCTATAAGTTAAATAACTAAAATATCAAGTCTAAAGTGATGAGCTATAATTATTTATTAACCCCTTTAAAACCTCCATCCATTCTCTACTGCTTGTCCTTTTCAGGGTCACGGGGAGGGCTGAAGCCTATCTTAGAGTGAGAGGCAGGCTACACCCTGGACAGGTCATCAGTCTGGCGCAGGGCTAACACATACAGTCAGACAACCATTCACACTATGGGTAATTAACCTATCCCCACTAACTGCATGTCTTTGGATTGTGGGAGGAAGCCAGAATACCTGGCGCGACCCCACGCAAACATGGGGAGAACATGCAACCTCCACACAGAAAGACCGCGGCCTGATGGTGGAATTGACCTCAGGATCTTCTTGCTATGAGGCAACAGTGCTAACCACCGTGCCACCGTGCTGCCCTTTAAAACCTGAACCATGAAATAACTGCCAGAAATCTTTAATTTTTTGAAACTGGAGTGTTTATTGAACCTTTATATAAAAAGATATACAAAATATATCAAATTTTAATCTGCATATATGAGTTTTAAATTGTATCACATTTGTTGCATTAGCCATATTTTTGCAATTTAGTCATTAGAAATGTGTCATGCAATTTATATCATTTTTTGAGGGTAAAAAAATGTCACGCGGATGGTGTAGAAGTCTCAAAAACTCACAAAAACACATGTATCAAATTCGATGCACTTGGCTTTAAAGGGTTAAAAAACCAAAATAATATCATCCTTGTGGACAACTGTGGGCTCTACACACACATACTACTACTTTTTTTTTTTATTCCAGTTGGAGAATGTATTTGCAGTTGGTCTCTTCAGAGGATACACAGATATCTCCAGAGAGCCTTATGAACCCTCTCTGATGACAATATTTACATTACTTGGACTCTAGTGGACCCTTGTACGCTTGGGGATGTGGAAAGTACAACACCGCCACAGAAAAAGACATTTGGGGGCAGCCACGGAAGTCCCTAATGACTTAGCACAAAACAAACCTATTGGTAATTCAGTTTGATCAGGATACATTAACAAGGCCCTTTGGTATGAATTTCATGTGGACAAGAACAATAAGTGGCATGAGCCAGTGTGATGAGTCCATGATTCTAAGAAGGCGTACATTTTATGGATACAGTTTTTCCTGTTTATTTTGTTTCAATTGAATTAAAACTCACTTTTTTTTATATACTTGTGCAAATATTAAAAGGCAGACAAACTGTGCTTTACTCTATTACTCTTTCAACAATATATATTTTTCTTTTTTTCTAGTGATCCTTCATTTAATCCAGTTCTGATTCTAGACTCTGGGGTACTATCAACAGTCCTCTGGCCTAGTTCTCATAGCACCAGTCCATCCAGTCTGCCCAGCATTCTATTGAGAGCTCCACTCCACCACTCCACTACAGTGGATGGGAAGCTTACTGTCTCCTCTCATTCTTTTGTTCCCTTTGTCTCCCCCACAGCAAGACAAAAAAACAGAGGAAATCCAGCAAGAGAGACAGAGGGAGAGAGGGAATGGGTGGAGGCAGGCAGAGAGGGATGTAAGGATTAGCTTGATTTTTTTTTTTTTTTTGTCGTAAAACCGAGCCAGTTCACACTTTGAAAGAGAAATGCAAGAATCAAACAAAAGAAGCTAATTTCACAGCGCTCCATATGCATAATCATCTGCTTTCATAACGAGGATCAAACTCATTATTATCAAGGTTGGGGACGGATGTATAACCCACAGAGAAAAATGTTATGTATCATCTCTCTTCCAGAAAGAATGGTGATGTGTTTAGTCTCCTTTTAGTCAACAGTACCAGTGCATTAGCTATGATTTAGTTACACTGGTAGAGCTTCACGTTCCTGCTCAGTGTGGCTAGATGCAGTTTAGTGGCCAGTGAATTAAATTACGTTACATTACGGTCTTTTCCAATTTGAACCTTTCTAAGATATTAATTTTACCAGCAAATTAGACCTTGTATATTCCTGTAAAACTACAACATTTTTCCTGTTTTAGTATTTTACCTCATAAAGATTTGGTTTTTAAATGTGTAAGATCACTCCTCTGGTTCTCCAGGCGAGGTGGTCCTGCTGGCTTTATCAAGCAACGATGTCCCACTCAATCTAGAGCAGATTGCACCTGAGTACAAAGTGGTTCAGAATTAGCTCCCAAGTCTGAAGTTTGGGAATGAGTTGAGTGGAGCTGGAGCATAACAAAAGAGCTGAGCCTTAAGGCAATGGAATCAATTAAATGGTTGATCTACCGTCACCTCAGACCACGAGGTGTGGGTAGTGACTAAAAGAATAAGATGGCAGACACAGTGACAAAGCGTTCTCCAAACACTGTTTGGATCGGGTAGACTCCAGAGTAGAGCCGTTACTGTTACTAGGGTTGTCAAAATAATTGATTCTCAGATACTGATGAGTACTAAAAACGATCAGATTGCATGCTCATTTACAACAGCATCAATATCCTCCAGTCAACACACGACCTCACGCCACACTACTGCAGACAGACACAGCCGCTTCCTTCAGCTGAGGTGAAAACGCCGAAGGGTCTTTATAAGGAATTTCAAGGGTTCAGTAAAGCTCCTGTTTTAACAATACAGAAGCTTTAAACAGTTATTATAAATATCAGTCTGGCCAATGTACATATTAAAGGTAGTTATTTAACTATTAGCAATTGCTCAATTGTGTCCTAGAGGGAGGTCTTCGCATCCCTGCGTAAACTGCTCCTCTCCCAAGTCGGATCTGGATAACTGGTAGAAAATTAACGGCTGGCTGAATGAATAAATACTTGAATGAATAAACAAATATGTCTTATATATTCATATTTAAACATATTTCATATATGTTTTTGTGTGACCATTTTTTGTGCTATTTAAATGTTGCATGGTTAGTTTGTATGGGATAAAAAGTTAGCTTGCTGTACTGTTGTGAATTTATTTTATTTTCCATTGGTGCACAGTGGCTGTGGTCCTTATGGCCAGTGTTGGGTTAGTTGGGCCAGCGTAGTAAGCTAATTTAGATTTAAGATGATGATGCTTAGATTAATTCACTGAATTCCACCTCTATACAAACTGTACACTGCTTGTATAAAGACAGTATACAGTATACTGTTAGTGTAGGAAATGGAAATCAGCCATGATGGCTTGTGAAACTGCTGCCGTCTTGTTGAATTCGGTCGTGTAAATAGACAAAGAAGAGCAGGTCAGCTGATCACAGCCTGTGCACTAAGAAAATCTACTGGAGCTCTCAATAGAAATGTTTGTGAGTTTTCCCTACGCTGAGCCACTACACTGCAACCTTGGGGTTCTTCCACATGCCGGATTCCACTTTAACCCCTGAGTGTACTCATTTTCCTGCTCATGTGTGGAGGCATTCACAGCTGTACGTTCATTAGAATTAGAATTAAGATTGGAATCGTATTTTTATTCTCGTTTACTAATATTATTTTATTATTATATTAGTATAGCACAAGGCTCAGTTACCTTTGCATAAAAATAGATGGTGGAATTTTCCTTCAACAAGCTACTTTTTACTTTCTTACTCTGAGTACATTTCAGAGCCTGTACTTTTTCACTTTTACTTGAGTAAAAAAAATATACTTACTACTTAGTACTTCAAGTATTTTTTTTTTTTAACACGACTAACTGTCCTTCTACTTAAGTACAGAATGTCTGTACTTTTGCCACCTCTGCCTGTGAACTGCATTTGCACTGGACATATGCAGTTCTGTGGTTTCAGCTAGAGAACCTAGTAGTTGAACTAAAAACAGATGAACTAAAAGGGGGAAAATGTCACTTATGTAATATCAGTTTTAAACATTCGGAATAAACCTGCACACATCCTCAACCACATCACCTGGCAGTTGGTTTCAGAGAAAAAAGAATCAGCACGGCAATGATGAGACAGAAGCTGCGTCGCTGCATAATTGATGAAGTGCAGCAGCTAATTCCAATCTAAACACAGTGATGAGGGAAAGAGGAAACCATCTGTGTGTTGTTGTGTCACTCTGATGTCAGGCCAGAGATCACAGACTCCCTGTGAGTGTAACATCTGGGATGTCTGCATCATACACTGCACTGATGAATGTCATGTAATATGCCAAACGGGCAGATAGGAACATACGCACACGATCAATCAAGTGTATCATAACAGGAATGAAAGATGAGAATCAAAGAACATTAGTATTATTACAATAGGACACAGCTACAAATATTTAACCGGTGTTTTAGCAGGATCATGACATTACGCTATTTCAGGGCATTTAGATGCTGTTATTTGTGACTACAGATACATCTTTTTCCTTTAACTGATTAACATCCACCAAACCACTAGAGAGCCATCGCTTATTCGGGACTGGGTGTCAGTTTGGCAATGTCCAGCCCTCAGTATAGAATTTCCACCTACACGAAGCAACCCAACAGGAAACACAGAAAGTGTCATTTCAAAATTAAGATATTATGCGAAATTTCTACAAATCTGTCTCTTTATTATGGGAGCGAGTAACATAAATATCATCATAATAAGGTGAGCAAAAGGTTTCCGTTTGGACGTCCGAATGCCTGCCAGTGTTTTATGACCATACAGACACTTCCCTGGAGAATTTACATTGAAATTCACCAACTTTGGAGAAGTATAACATCAATGACTGTTTTCAGCTGTGCATGTCAAGTAATCAAGGCTTAAACCTAGACTTAAATGGACTGCTGCTGACTTGCTGGATGTTAAGTGTTAAACTGCTACAGAGATGCTGCACTACACAAAAATACCACCACAGAAAACTCTCAACTGACCTCACTGAGTGATAAATCCTTGTAACTGTGAGAAGTAAGCAAAGTGTAACTGGTAAGATGCTGAAACCCAGAGTCATTATTTCCTACTTGAAAGTTGAGACTAGCTAATGTGCCTTTATCTGTGTTCAGCCTGTGTCAGTATCTATTGAAGTGTCATCAAGTGCTCTAACAATAATCTGTAGAAGAAGGTAGGGTTTAGTTCAGCTCAGTTCAATTTATTTATATAGCCACAAATCACAACAAGAGTTGCCTTGAGGTGCTTTATATTGTAAGGTAGATGTTACAATAATACAGAGAAAAAACCACAACAAGTAGATGACACCCTATGATCAAGCATTTTGGAGAACGTGGGAAGGTAAAACTCCCCTTTAACAGGAAGAAACTTCCAGCGGAACCAGGCTCAGGGAGGGGCGGTCATCAGTCATGACTGGTTATGGTGGGGATTGGAAATTTAGATTTACACTAATTAACTAGTATAATAGCAAAAAGCACTCAGAGTGTAGCAGCAATTGCACCAGCAGCTACAGGCAAACATATACTCTAAATCATGATGTTGCCTGACCGCAATTATTTTATGTGTCGCCTTTCCCATTTTCCACCTTGCTTGTTCAGAACATCTGCTGCTGGCACAGTCGAGGACGGCAGCCCCACATTTTTATAGGTGGTAATCCAAAAGTGAATTGATGTTTTACATTGATGACACCGATTAATATATATTTCTGCTGCTAGTTATAGTAGCAACACTGAATAGTTTAGCTGGCTAATTCCTTCGATCTTATGACTTAAAATGACAAAGATTGTTTGTTTGTTTTTTTAAATATAAATAACAGTATATACTATTTTTCCTAATGAACTGTCAGGATGGTATAAAGAAAAAACAGGTACCATCCAAACCTAATGAGATGAGATATAATTCAGATTATGTGTTAAGCACTAATAATGTATGTCTAAACAGCAATAGTTTTTTTCTACTTCATTCATAAGACTGGAACAGTGTCCATAAACTTCAATGAGAAATATACCACAGTATAAACATATTCATAAAATAATGACATTAAACAATTTCATTATCACGTAACAACAATGTAACACAAAATACACAAATAAAAAAATGACTCTATAATCTAAATGACCAACAAAGTGGAGCTGGGCTGGTTGATGCAGTTAAGCAGAGGAGGTTATGGGAAAGAGTCCAGCAATTCAGAACACAGTGCCATTAATTTGGGAAAAAGTCCAATCAAAGAAAAAAGAAAAAATCATCAGCTAGCCAGTAAACAAGAAAACTGACTATGATGTAGATTTCAGCTTTAATCTTTCAGGCCATGCAATGATTCACACACACTGTATGCATAAATATTCAGTCCTGAATCATAAAAGGCACACAGAGATGCACGCATTTTACACCGCGCACGGTGATAAAAGATGAGACTGAGGTGCATTATCATTCACTGGATGGTATGTTCACGAGGAGCCATCAATCATCCAGACTCTTGGCTGTTTTTTTTTTTCTTTTCCTTTACTGGGCTGAAGGTTATTATTTTCTGCACCGCTCCACTCTTGTGAGTTGTCGCTGGATGCTGAAGGTGTGCCCATCAGGCTTCTAAGACTAAATGCAGCTGTTATCTTCACCCCCCAACATGTACAGATATACAGAGATGAGAGGTGGAACTTGATTTTAATGCCTCATAATAAACATATTACCCATGTATCATGGGTAATATGTTTATATTACCAGTGTATCACGTGACAGTGTCACTGGTTAATTATATTAGTGGAGCATATTGCAGCCGTGTGGAGATCAAAACAGAGCCAAGTGCAAAACTGTACTTATAATTTCTTTAATATGTGAAGGTCAGCCAGTCCTTAACTTTTAAGAACTTTTGACTTCTGTTTCCCTTTACTTAGTTGAGCTATTCTTGTTTTAATGCAGTACTGTAATACTATTGCAGTTGAATATAGCTAATGCTATATATCATCCAATGATACAAAATACAATAGATTCCACCAATTAATTTTTGATTAAAAAAAATACCACACGTGTCTTCTTGTGAAAGGACCCTGAATTCGATAAGTGGAGGAAGACAGATGGATGGATGGATGGATGGACGGATAGATGGAAAGCCTACCTTGGAATATTATCCCAAGTGACAACCTCAGGCTAGTTAGGTGTGAATAGTGAAAAGCTGTGCAAAGTCAACCCCTTTGCATCCTAAGGCGTAGAAAGCAGGGATGTCACCGGAACAAACACTTATGGCACCGTTCGATAACGTAGCTGCCACAGTACCTGTGCTCCTTTGGCTAACATTAAATGCTTATGCTAAAGCATTGGAACTTTATCATTAGTATGCTAATTGGCAACCATGCTAACATTTCAGCCTGTGCCTTGAGAAATATGATTTAACATTTTGATCTTCCACTATATCAGTGTTTTAAAATGTCTTTTCAATATAGGAGTTTATTTTTGTTTTGATGATCATTTTGTTTTGCTATTGAGCCAGGTAATGAGCATCATGTAATTCTTCGGGTATTTAGAGCTTTGGACCAAATTTCTGGTGTTGTGACGTCCCACGTAAAAAAAGTCTGCATAAGGAGGTTTCAGATAGAAACGAATCAGGTCTCAGTTGGACATCAGTCAGGATCTCCTGCTGACAAACTTGCGAGCACATACCACTATTTTCCACTTGCTGGTTAAGTTTAGGCACTAAAAATTTTCAGGTTTCGAAAAAGATTGTGGTTGGAGTTCAAGTCTATCCCTTCATAACAGCAACAGTAACACAGAATTGTAATTCTTTACAATGTGCCATCTTTACTATTGAATAAATTAACTGTTGCCTCTTCTGTAGTCTGACGTGACCATCATTAAAGCCCCCACAAATTTAAGCACATGCAGAGTGACTAAATCCAATACTTGTCAAATACGTCCCATTCTGAAATGAAATTATGACATATAGAGCATGAAAACTTTTTTGAAATGAACACGAGAATATTGATTTGCTGTGCTCATTGTTATTCTCTGTGTCAGCCTCTGGCCTGTTCATAATGATCAGTGTGTTTTACAGTAAACAGCTGAGTTGTGATGAAAAGGTTTTGACAGGCCTGACAAAGGGTTCACTGAGTGAAGCTGTCTTGGCGGGCTCCCAAGCAGCCTCCACGCCTCCCAAGACCAGTCCTCCCCATTCATCTCTACCGACTCTAACGAGCCTCGGGGCCCTAACGACCTCAGAGATTTTAACAAGCTCTAACGAGGGAGATGCTCCTTTGCATGTCCTGTTGGAACATTGGCATCTTATACATAAGTATATGATGGACTGTAAGTTGGGTTTTTTTTCTTGTTTTCATTATTTGTTATTTGTAATGAAAGAAACACAAATCTCAACTTTTGCTTCTTTTTGTGACTTTAAAAATCAGATTCTCTCTAAAGTACATATTTTAGGAATATCAAAGTCCGTACATTCAAAACCTGCAGCGTTAATAAGAGTAAAGTCATTTCATTTTATTGGATATAGCAAAAAAGTGCTTTCACTATGGAATGAATTAAGTCCATGTAACTTACACCACTCTGTTTTGTTTTTGGTTTTTTCCACAGCCTGCTTTGCCAGGTAATATCACAGACTGCTACAGCTGTTGTTGATGAGACAGAAGTGAAATGTAGGGATGTAGGGATACCAAAGACTGGAAATAGTTCCAAACTGCAGCAGCACAGCACCCAGACAAACATTCATTCATTCTAATATAGCTTACATTTTCAAATTCAACTAATTCACTAATTCGAATTGCCAAATTCAAAGGAGCTGATTTGCACACCAGGAACACTCGATATTAAAGTCTGGAGTTATTACCTTTGGATGCAGTTAGGATTGGTTTCATGCTTTCTTTTTTTTAAACAGTGCCCTTACTATTATTGTTAATAGCAGAAACTTGAACTGTGTCAGTTAGCAGCAATAATCAATCTCAACTGCCAGATGAGGACAATGAAAGAAAACCAAAAAAAAGGAAATTTCCAGTCAGCAGCCTAGTTTGTCATAAACTGTTCGGGTGACATTCAAATGCAAGAGGCATAATATTTCACCAAAAAGCAAGACTTAATAGCCAAGAAAGTCCAGTATAAACAAACTCCCAAACTGAAAACAGAAATCCAAAAACACAAGGGACAAACAGGAATCAAAAAAGATAAACAGAAGGAGCCAGGGAATGAAAATAAAGTTAAGCAGCAAACCAGCAAACATGAACCAAGAACCAGAAAAAAGGGAACATTACATGTACACAGAGGGCTGAAGGTATGAAGGGCAGGTGGGGTACAACAACTAATGCACAGGCAAAGCAAGTTAAGGTGTGGCAAACAACAGAAACAGGACGCAAATAAAAGACAAAATACTAAACACAGAGAGATGAAAACATAATAATAATAATAATAATAATAATAATAATAATGATGATGATATGTTTATTTGTATAGAACTTTTCAAAACCACTGTTACAAAATGCATTCCAGAGACAAAAACAAAACAAAAAAGAAAATTATAAATCAATGTGAAAATCAGAATAACATACATTCTGATTAAAATTTTTGTGAATAACTTAAAATTAACATAAAAACCAGTAGCTAAAAAAATAGGATGAACACTCGCACAGAAATATATATATATATAGGCTGTATGCTAAGCGGAAGGAAGGAGGCCGGAGACTAGTGAGTATCAGTACCACAGTCCAGGATGAAACAATGAACATCCACGAATACATCAGGAAGATGGCTCCAACCGACCGCGTGCTCAGTGAATACCTCAGGCAGCAGAAACCCAAGAAAGAGGAGCAAGAGGAGGAACCATCATGGAAGGACAAGCCCCTGCACAGTATGTACCACCGGCAGATAGAGGAAGTGGATGACATCCAGAAGTCCTACCAGTGGCTGGACAAAGCTGGACTGAAAGACAGCACAGAGGCACTAATCATGGCAGCACAGGAACAAGCTCTGAGCACAAGATCCATAGAGGCTGGGGTCTACCACACCAGGCAAGACCCCAGGTGCAGGCTGTGTAAAGATGCCCCTGAGACAATCCAGCACATAACAGCAG
>VVHJ01027547.1:0-26006 GCA_015107715.1 Tylochromis polylepis
TGCACTACTCATGATGTCAGATCAGCATCTTGATGTGGCACACCTGTGAGGTGGGATGGATTATCTCAGCAAAGCAGAAGTGCTCACTATCACACATTTAGACTGATTTGTGAACAATGTTTGAGAGAAATGGTAATATTGTGTATCTGGAATGAATTTTAGATCTTTAAGTCCATCTCATGGAAAATGGGAGCAGAAACAAAGGTGTTGCGTTTATATTTTTGTTGAGTGTAGATACTACCTCAAACCTTCAGTATTTTACTATTTTACTGTGCAATATGGAGCAGCTAGGATATGGATATTTGATTTGCCTGCTTTTGAACTTTTAGTTCTTAGTACCAGTCAAAAGGAGATTTCAGGTGTTTACTCACTACTTACTCACATCTCAAACTGTCACTGTTGCAGCTCAGTAGATCTCGGGAATAATTTATTTGCACGCTAGCTGTTTGTGTTTTTCTGTGGGCTGGAATAGGGGAGTGCCTTTAAACTCTTCAGGTTTAGTATTTTATTGATGTGTGCTTCTCTATATCTGGTTCTCAATCAGTCAGACAGCTGGATAATCAATACTGGTAGAGGACATTAAAACTCTGCGTGTGCGTGTTTGTGTAAATCCCTGGAAAGAAATCTTCTCGTCCCTAATTCCTGCTCCTTATCTGTCCTCCCAGACCCCCATCAGTGTCACATTTTAAAGATATATGAGCCTGATAGTTAATGAGTTTTAACACCATTTTGCTGCTCTTCTTTACACTCCTGGGAATGGCTTATCAGTACTGGGTTACACCTACCACTGACTCTGTGTGTTAATTCTCTATGGGAAACTGCCGCATTTTGTACTTCTTTTGCTCATTGTGTTAACATTTATATTTTTCTCTGTTAAGTGCATCGTTTGTCTAACTTGTATGGCTTCTTTTAAAAGCAATATGTTACGACTTTCCTTCAATCACACATTTGAGCTATTTTGAGGAAAAAGGGAAATAATACATGATAATAATTGAATTAATCAGATGTAAAGCATCTGGTTGTTTTTGGATGGTGGATCCATGTATTTGTTGTGTGACATAAATCTCTTTGCATGATCATGAGCTCATGGCTTTTAAGATCCTCCATATAAAATGTCTGTTATACACAAATGCGCAACTCGTGCAATCATGAGCACACTGATGCACTTTGTGTATTGTACACAGCAAATCAGATCATTACTTGATCAGAAAACTTTTTAAATACAGCGTGGTGTAGAAGTTTGGCAAAATTACACTATTGTTTTGAAGGAATTCCCACTTCAATATTTCATTTTGGGATTGTTACACTGTCACACCTCATCTGCAATGATGCTGTTGTAAGCATTATAGTTTGTTAGTTTCTGCTTGAAAAATATGCATTTGAATCAAAGAATGGGCTGCGTGTAAACAAAACCAAAGCATACATCAGCTGCAGAGACTCATGAGAAATCCGAACTAATACTTGAAACTACAACGTGTCTCATTGAGCCTAAAACAGTTGTGCTGACGATTGTGCGGCAGAAGTTTGCAGCTCTGCTGCCTGACAAGATTAATTCTCCCAAGCCTCAAGCCTCTGGATGAGGCAAAGCTCTGTGGCTGCACTGCCGGTAAGCTGAAATAGAGTGTAATTTAGAAACTATCTCCCCGTATCATAAAAAAGCAAAACGAGTGACGAGAGAAAATGAATGCTAGTCCTAATGTCCTCCTGCTTTCTCTCTGTGTGAAACTGGTATGGAATGAGAAAAAAAAAAGCAACTGAAAAAAATAGCCCAGGGCAGCCACATGCGTGGACATATAGCCATATAAAAACGGAATAAATTTGTTTCTTTCTTTTAGCAGCAATAGGCCGAGAGAGAGGGAGCGTCAGACAGACAAAGAGCGAGTAAAAGAGACCTGAGTGTGACCTGAGATCTTTCAGATACACGTTTTAGTGCAATTTCTGTTTATTTTTATAATGCTGAGGCACACAATGGGAGAACCCCGTTGCTAAGTTGCCATAGTGACAGAAGAGGTCATCTGGATATATGCCTTCTATTATGGGATGTGTGCTCAGATACCGATTTAGAGGTCAAAAGATTAAACATCCAATCAGCCCACAGCATAGCTAAAACCTTTTGAAACCAAGGGTCATAATGAGTTACCAGCATAATCAATAGTTGTCACTGGAGACACCATTCATAGGAAGCCACAAAGCAAACTCAAGCAGATTGAGATGAAGGAAAAACTTTGTGTCCAGTTTTTAAACCCATACAGACCCCACACTGTGGTTCAGTAATAGCAACAATGTTCGTCAAATTCAACTTTTGAAATTTATAGTTTTCCTTAAAAATACTCCAAATAGGCCATTTTCACCCTTAATATGTAAATGCTTTAAAGCCATCAGGGTTCTCAAATTGCTTGCCCTTCATCATCCATGGCATCTCAGTTCTTTTAGGCTTCATCAAATAATTCAAGCATTTGTTTTTGATTGTATTTGGGTCTTTCTGCATATTTCTCTTTTTCCTGTCTGCAGCCTGCAATTGAATGATTAGACTGT
The DNA here is from genome assembly GCA_015107715.1 of Tylochromis polylepis. Lineage (NCBI taxonomy): Eukaryota > Metazoa > Chordata > Actinopteri > Cichliformes > Cichlidae > Tylochromis > Tylochromis polylepis. Next base: position 2,536 of record VVHJ01027547.1, read on the forward strand.
GCCACTCTGGAATCGGCTTGTCAGCCTGCTAGCCACAGATAAGCACACTCACGATTGATTAGATCTGCCTTTAATCTATTCAACTTTTTCCAGGCAAAGAGAAAAATGCTTAGTATGGAAGATGTGAGGTGTGCGATACAGTGACTTTCAGAACATGTGCCCAATGGGCAAATGCATTGTGAGCTACATTTTCAGGCATGAGATCACATTAAATATGAATTTTTACAAGTCCTCTTTAACAAGCTGCTGAAGGCAAATACAAGCTAAACATTTTTGAATAATTTTCTACTAATCATGAAGGATGGGGATCATTACTGAAGGAGATGGAGGCAAAACAGCAAAATGTCTAAATGAAAGAATGAAAAGAAGATGGGAAGGGAGGAAAATTAATGGAAGAACGCCAGTTAAATGTAATGCTAAACAGGCTAGTGGGGCTGATGTCTTAATGGCACTCTACAGGCCTTTTGTTTTAATACACAAACACACAGACGTACACAATAGAGAAATAAATGTCAGGACGCACCTTTAGCTCATCACTGTGTTGAATACAAAGGCTTTCTTTCCCGTTAAGTGACAGAGATCTGCCAAAGAAGAGAGAGAGAAAATTTACATTATTAAGATGTAAGACCCGCCATTTACTGAGGAGAAAGGAGCTCAAAGACATTACTTATTATATTGCCCATGATGTAATTAGATATGTTTTCATTAGCTGTGCTGCATATTTCATCACATTGTGCATCAACGTATAGCTCAGGAGAAAGAAAAAGAGGATGCATGTCAGAATACCGATGAGAAAATAGGCAGAGAAGAAATACAGAAGTAAGAGGTTGAACTTGTACATATAAAATGTGCCTTTTGATGACACATAACCCAAAATAGTCGTTATTAATTTAAGCGCTAGCGAATCCACAAACAAACTTCTCATAATCCTTACATGCAGGCAGTTTGTTCCCACTCCCCTTGATAGATTCTGGAATATACTGCAAATTGTAGCTACACATGGATGAAGTGAGTAAGTGTAAATTAAACATTTAATTCAGTTGCTGACTTAGCCACTTCTCTTCTAAACCATTTCCTGTATGTAAAGTGCACCAGTCTGCAGCTGGTTTATGCATTAGGGTTAGGATTCCTAACACTTTGACCATAAAGTGTGATGTATAAGCCCAGAGAGACAGACTGCACTTCCTTAACATTACACACGAGTAACCAAGATCACTGTCCACTCAATTCAGGTTTTACTGTTGTGTTCATGAATTATTGCAGTTTATATGCCAAGGGAAAAAAGGGGGAAAAACTCCCAAAAGCGTGGTTAGACAGCCCGATCTCATTTTAAGGTCATCAAATACTGTATATATAATAAAATAAAATAAAATAAAATAAAAAAAACCAGAAACCCCCACCCTCAAAACAAAACATGGAAGCATGCGAGGTGTCCTTTGCTGTTGTGCCATTAAACATCCCCCGCGGCAAATGGTGAGCCTGGTCCCGTTCCCAATTTGTTACGTATGGGTTTTTGTTCAAGACCTGTGACATTTAAATGCACTGCTTTCAGGTAATTTTTTCCAGCTACATGGATCATTTTGTAAAGACGGTTCATTTAAACCAGACCACAGTAAGTGAAAACAAAGAGAACCAGAGTGCAAAACACTGAGCTTCTAAATGTGACAAACTAGTGATTTATGCCACTGCCAACTGCCCTGCCCTTTTATGCAGAATTTGTTGCGCTTTCAAACAATACTGTTAGCTCCCTGCATTCAGTATTGCTGAACCCAAAGCACCGACACCAAATCTTTGTGACTCTCACAGCTTCTTACACAGCAGCAATATTTGACACCCTGGGATGAAAACACATTGAGATAGGGGGGTTGTCTTTGTTACTATATAACCAGACTAGAGGTCTCCAAGCCCATGGGCTGGACAAATTTAGTTCTGCTTTCATTTGTGTTTATGGTAAAGGTTCATTTTGATTTGCTTTTAAAATAGACAAAAAAGATTACTATGATGCACAAACTGAAAAAACCCCAAACAAGTAATGACTTTATTATAATTATACTTATAAGTGTCATGATCCTGGGTCTTTTGACCCAGCGTTTTGAGTTTATACTTATATGGTTTATGGTTATGTTTTAGTTATTAGGTTTTCTAAGTTATTTCCATGTCTAGGTTGCCATTTGAGTTCATTGTTTATTAGATTCCCCGTGTGTCTTTACCCCTGTGTTTTAGTCTCCCTTGCCCTTGTGTGTTTTATGTCTGCGTGTCTTATGTTAAGGTCATGTTATGTCTGCGTCTCTGTTATGTTTCCTGTTTTACTTTGAAGGTCCGTGTCTCATTGCAGTGTTTCTGTTTTTGCTTCCCTTGTCTCGTTAAGTCTGATTTCTCCCAGCTGTGTTTCCCTCCTGTCTCCCATTCCCTGATTACTCCTGTGCGTATTTTAGTCCTGTCTTCCTCTGTTCTGGGTTAGGTTGTCTGTCGTGTTCATGCCAGGTTTCCAAGGATTCATGTTTTAGGTATTCTTGTCAGGTTTCCATTATTTAGAGCTTTCTATGTTTTTCCCAGTTTAGGTTTCGTTAGCATCTTTATTGGTTTTACCTTTTGTTTGTTACTTTGTTTAGTCTACCAATAAATGTCTCGTTTTCTGTTAAAAATCAAGTTTTCTTTTGCGTATCTGCATTTGGGTCCTCCTCATCTCACCACACAGTCTGCTTCTCAGCCAGACTGTGACAATAAGTCTTATTTGTGTAGCCATAACCTTATTTAAACTGGTTGTTGCTCAGTGTTGTTGCTATAGGCAACTAAAACCCTTTATTATGGGTGTGTTTCGCTAACAGTTTTTCTCTTCAGAACATTAACTGATAACTCTTTGACATATTGATCGTTATAATGCTGCTATGGTGATGTTTTCACATTCCATCCATTCGTGCATCAATGTTCTTCCACTTATCCAATTCAGGATCATAGTTGGGCTGGAGCCTATCCCATCTGTTCACTGGACAAGAGGTGGGGCACACCCTGGACAGCTTGGCAATTTATCTATGTAGCTAACACAGAGAGACGGACAACAATTCATGCTCACATTCACACCTATAGCTAATTCAAAATCACCAGTTAATCTAACGTGCATGTCTTTGGGCTGTGGGAGGAAGCCAGATTCCTTGGAAAAATCCCCACACAGGCTGGGAGAGAACCCACACGAGCACAGTGAGAACATCTAAACGCCACACAGAAGAGCCTCAGCCGGCCAGTGGATTCAAACCCAGGACTTTCTTGCTGTAAAGAAACAGTTCTAACCACCCGCTACTGTTCCGCCCCCTCCTTTTCTATGCCTAATCTCGTTTATTTTATGTTTTAATGCAGACTAACTCCAATGGAAGCATCCTGGGCAACTTCTGCCAAAGATACTTTGACGTGCAGACAAAAGGAGCTCGGGATCGAACCAACCTTCCAATCAATAGATGACCTGCTCTACGTCCTGAGCCACAGCTGCTCTAATATTTGTATGACAAACAAAAGGTCATGAAGTGAGTGTGGGGCAGCAAGTCACAATATGTGATGTTTCTTTGAGTTTTGGGCCAAAAGGTAGCAAGGTTGAAGATCAGAACTGATAATAAATGGTTTTAAGGAAATGCCTTTATACATCCATTGCATTCCCACATCACCTGAAATGTTATCTGAGCAGGGAATTGAATGGGAGGTGCACTTGCCTCCGTCAGTAACCACCACTGAGAAGCCCTTGAGCAAACTGCTTAACTCTGGTCGGTCCCAGTGGAGCTGCTCGGGGCCTGTGGTGGTGCTGAGTGGCTGTACAGTGCAATTCCCCAGCATGAGTGTGAAGCAGAGTGTTGCTGAAAATGAAAATTAGTGATTTGTGCAAGCCTTCATGGGTGAATAAGGGTGAAAGCCAGTAGAAAGCAGTCCAGCAACATTAAATTTGTTCCTTTCCATCTAGTAATTATGTGGGTGTGATGGCACATGGGTTAAGAGATGAAGAAAAATACTGCGAGGGAGATATTTTATAATGTAATAGCTAAATATCAAAAGGCCAAAACTGCCTTTATCTTCAATGCCACATTTCTTTTATCCACATCTTAATAAATGTGCAGTGAGAGATCACACAGCTCTAAGGACCGAGACACTGCAATAATTAACTGCTCCTTCATATTTTTTTCACAGGAACAAAAGATCAGTACATGTATCTTAGGAAGAAAATGCGTACAAGAAATGTAGAGCACCTGTTTAATGATGTTTTCAGTTTAACATTTTCGTCTAAAGTAGACATACGGACAAAATGTTGGTGCCTTGAAAGGTACTGGTGATTTAAGCTTACACAATGACCCATGTAACCATAAAGGATATCACTTTATCCTTTGTGGACTAGTAATGCACAATGGTGTGCTGAATTTGGTTTGATCACAATAATTACATAATGGAAAATTCTGTTTTTTTGGGCAAATTTTATTCTTGTTTGTTCAAGGCTGTTGACAGATTGATAAACTGCAATAAGTCGCTCAAACACTTCAAAATTCAAAAATACTTTAATAACATAACACCGCTGCTCGTATGTCAATCATTTGTCGCTAAACGTCGGATTTTCTTGTTTGCATTACACGAAAGTGACAGCAGCGGCGCTATCAAAAGTTACGGCACCATCAACACCCTCAGCATCACAGCATAACTGACGTGCCACAAACACCATCATCAGCGGAACATTATAACAAATCATCATTATTCAGTGTTGGTAATATTCCTCCTGCATAAATCATTATTGTGATATCATTAGAATCATGTAGCTGATCGACCTGCTTTGTATGCATGAGAACTGGCTCCTTTCACCTTGTTAAAGAAAAATGGATTTTTGTCAGAGTATTAACACGTGCTGACATTGCACATGCAGTTATAAGCAACAATGGGCTACATTGTTAACAACACCAGGGGTACCTTTAAAATGAGGCATGCTTTCTGAAGCTTTGCGCTAATCACTATTGTGTGATGTCACGGTGGAAATTTATACCAATGGCAATTGTGCTATTGTTATCATTCTCCAGCTAAATCTGCCTGCTTTATATGCAGAGGCGATTGAGCTCAGTCCAACCGTAAAATGACAGCTCGTTATGTGAGGGAAAATGGATTTTACCATGTTGTGGTATTGCTAGGGACCCCGAGACAATACTATCAATACTGTCACATTTTGAATTGGTTCTTGTGTGAAATGTGAAATGCTTGAATAACGGCCTATTGATTGGTAGGCCACTGCCAGCAACTCTGTTGTGTACATGTTTCACTGCATGCACACAACCCCTAGAATGTGATAATAGTTTGTATTGATTTATTTTGATGAATTGCATTCATTTCTGAAAAGTGATTTTTCTGAAGATAAACACAAGGGGGATCTAAGAATGTAACGTTTTAGTTCGGCAATAAATAATACTCAAGGACAAAAAAAAACTTTGAAAGAAGATATGATGACGACTACACTCCAACATCTTCTTTGATGTACAGATTGTGTATTTTGGCCTTAATTAATGCAAACTACATCGTCTGCATGATTCCTGTTAGGACTGTTCAGTGCATCTATGGGGATCTAAGGACCTAAGCTACTTGTTTGCTCTGCACACATTTTTAGGAATGTGATAGTTTGTATGTGGTTGTGATATCTAGAACAGGACTCATACGACAACATAAGTAGTTATGAAACAGCATGGACTGCAGCTGTCAGCAGGAGAAACATTATTTAAGGATAAAGACATTTCTTAGTTACCCATTAATGCAGAAAATAACCACAAGTGTATTTTAATGTGTTTTTTTTTAAACTGGTCTGCAAATGCTGCAGCCCTGTCAAACTGCTCGAATAGACACAAACAATATGTGCACACACACGTGTCATGTACAAATGCAGACAGCTTAAAATTGAGTCATCAGTGTTGTGTCTGTCATTAGCTAAAAGGCCTCAAGCTGGAGTGAAACCAGAATAATTATTCTGATTATAGTCCTCTAGCTGAGCTCTATCCAAACACATTATACTCCCCCAGATTAAAATCTGGTGTTTCGTGTGGTTTCTAAATCAAGATGTTAGGATTTATTCCATGATAGCAGCCAACTGGAATCTCAGCATTACAAAACTGGAGGAAAGACCAATTTTATGTAGTCGAGTAAAACAAAGCAACAATTTTTGATATTTTGTCTGGCCAGGAGATACACTTTGAAGCTACTATTTTTTACTGTCTGACTCTTCACATAGCTATTGCTCTCTGGCTTTACAGGGCAGTGTAACAGATGACCTTTACATGGGAAACTCTGCTACAGCTGAGGAGCCTGAAGACATTCCCGACTCCAAGTTTAAGAAGCATTTTGACAGTAATGGATGTATAGAGAAGGGGTTGTCATTTCAAACTGCCCTGAAACACAAACCTTTGTTTTTTCCCTCTAGCACTTATTAAAACAGCTTAAAACACCAATGAAATGTAATAATCATATCTCATGTCACCAAATAGGTTTGTGTGAGACAGTGATACGCATGAATGTGAGTGAACATGGCCTTGTAACTGCATGTGTTCACAAGTTTGATGCTGTCAGGATGACTGCAGTGAAATGATGCAAGCAGAATGTGATAGCGGCTTTGAGGATCAGCACAGTGGACGCAGCTGGTCGCCGTGCACACACACACACGCGCACACACACATATACCCACACACATTGGCAAGGACTGGTGGATCCCAGCTGTGTCAGTATTATACATGCACCAGTGTGCATTCACAGGTGCATGAGAACACAGGCAGGCCCACATAAACTCATGACATTGTATGAGTGCATAAAAGTTGATGATGCATTATCATATAGTGGTCAGCGCACACCTAAACATAGACGCATGTTCATTTGCTTAAATTTCAAACACTGGCATGGATGAAGCAAAGGGTCAGACAGGTTAGATACTTGTCCATATCTGGCATCCTGGTGTAAAATAAATACACACTTTTGTTTAAACTATGTTGCCCTTCTTTATATACACTCTTTCAACTTATTTTTGGTGCACAGTTCCTTTTAATAAATTTTATCTTCAGGCAGGTATCCTCCTCCAGCTCGCCTCTACCTCCTCCACTTCCTCACACCTCCACTCTGACTCATTACTGAGTCTAAAATAAAACGCTGCACAGGAGATGCAGGTGCAAGTGGCGGCAGTCATTTTGCAGGGGATTGGTTGGTAACTATAGGTCTATTTTTTATCTTTGAGCTCAGACGGCCTGCTCCTACTTTAGTGCTACTCCTACAACACTTGCTCTAGACAGTCGTGCATTTTCCACTTCTCTGAAAACACTTGTTTCTTTGTCAGCTACTCTGAATTATCTCTGTGGTTAGATAAGCCAGAAAGACTTTAGTCAATATATTTCCTCCATGTCCAACAGCAAGCAATGTCCTGTGAGCAGAATTTAGATTTTCACCGGCTTGAAGTTATATTGAGCAATCAGCTAATGCACAGCAAATCAGTCTTTCGACTCTGTAGTTGTTAACACTAATTTATATGTCATGCTGCAGAATATCAGAGCCTTAAATTTCATTTATCACACAATACAAGTACATGGTAGAGTGCATAAAATTAAATGCATATTTAAAATTCAGCTGCTGAACAAAGCTAAAATCACTAGAAAGCTTAACTCAGTGCTAACACTAAATCTGCAGAAGGTGTGAACAGCAGGCGCAGGTGTAAGGTCACTATCAGACATGTTGATACCGTCTGCTTTTAAAAGGAGAGTTTGATCTTAACAGCCATGACAAGATGGAGAACTGTGCAGTTTCAAGAGTATTGATTTTTTTCCGCCCTTCAGAGCCTCTAATTGATTTATTTTTACATTTTTAAGGTATGTAGCAAATCTTTTCTTCAATAATACTCTGAAAAACCATCAGGACCAAGTACAACACCTGTAATGACTTTTTTCTCAAATGCTATACATTGCGTGCACAATTACAAGTTCACAAAATGCATTAGTTTTCCACCAAAGTGGGCAAACTGCTCATCCCTGTCCGTAAAAATGTGCTGCTCTACCAGGCTGCACAAGCAAATTGTCACTGTGTCTTAATGACACTGCAGGTTCGTTACGTGACATAGAAAGTCTACAAGGACACTTGTCCTGTGAGCTGATTTTATTGCCTAGACTTTGTAATTACATTTCAAGTCCACGGAGCACTGGCAATTTGATGGCAACATACTGTAGATGGGCAATTTGGCTGAAACCTGAACTATCGGTATTGTCTTTGGAGATGCTACATTGATTCTGCCCTCCTATTTGGTTTTATACCTGGGAGAAAGTGCAAAAACCTGTTTCAAAGTCATTGTGTTCCTCACACTCAGCATTTCAATGCTTCTTCATTTTCATTAATGTACAAAGCCTTAATCAGCAACTGCACATTCGTATTTGGACAACATGGTTTTTGCTCTGTGTGTATTCATTGTTTCTGCAGGTTTCATTGGATTAGTATTTTCTCCTTTCCATTTATATCACAGATTAATAACAATAAGGAAACTAAAAGCTCAGCTTTCTCATTTTACTGTTCAAAGAAAATTATGTGTTAATGTGGAGTGGAGGATATATGAAGGTGGGACACCACGCAGTTTGAACAAAGTTTTATTTGGTAATGCTGTTTATGATGGACCTCTAGTTTTTTCTGTATTCTAATTTTGTATTGTACTACTAGAATATATTATTACTATAGCCTGACCAATATGTCAGTGGGGCTGGTTTATTGGCCAGCTGTTTGCTGATAAGTTGGTACTGGCATTTATAACAGCCAACAAATGAAAATCAGAAAAGGGAAACATCCTTGATATTATGAGTATTATGATATTAGTACTTTTATCAATGAGAGAGGGCAACATGTTTGGAACACGACAAAAACTAAAAGCAACTGATCTGAGTCAGGTAGAGTAATGCAAGACTTGCAGCATTAAAACAAGAACATCTTTAACCTCTCTTGCCATATTGCTTTAGGAAAGACTTTAAAAAAAATAACTACACATAACAAATATCAAGGAAATCTGTTTGTTTCATGTGACGGAGAGAAAGAAAATGGCTGATATATTGGATTATTAGGTCACCAAATATCTGAAATCATGTGATTTTTTTTTTATAATATTGGTCCATTGCTAGTTGTTTCCTAAGCAACAATATAACATTAAGACAATATAAGGCTTTTATTACATGTTTTAAGTGCATAAAGATATAGAAAACATTATGGTCATTGTGGTCTGTTGCTAGGTAGTTGCCAGGCACCTTGATTGCTAGAGGTTTGCATAATTGAAGTTTTGTGGATATAAATCAGAAGTTATTATCTATGAGATATAAATAAGGTGTTATAGTGTTGCTGCTTTTATGGAAAGGTTAAGGTTACTTTAGCCCATTGCTAACAGTTTGCTTGGCAACATGTTGTCATCATCTCTTAGACATCTGGTATAGATAAGAGCTCTGAGGGGCCTAAGATACGCATGTGTGCCAAGTTTGGTTTCTCAACTCTCGATCGTGTAGGAGAAGTTGGCAGACAAAGAAGCTCAAATGCAGACAAAGATTTTTTTTTTTTTTATATCATAGTAAGATGTCTGTAAAAACTGAACAGGATTAAAGTTAAAATGAGTAAAATTAGTGAGTAATTAATTCACATATATTTTTGGGTTTTTTTGAGCTGTAGTTTTTGGCAGTTTATTAAAATGATAATACATGCATAATAAAGTATCCTTGTGATGCGTTCCAGTTCTGAAAATGAGTACTCACAAGTTAATACTTCATTCTTACACGACTACTCTGACAACACCTACCTTCAAGTTGGCCTTCGTTTTAATTTCAACCACACACACTAAACGTTTTTCAAATGCATCTTGTGTGTTAGTGACACTCTCTAGTAACAGATACAGACTCAGTAGGTGGAACGAATGACCAACCACGCGGTCACATCATTATTGGTTCCATTATCGGTACCAGTGCAGTGATGTTCAAAAGTTACACACCAGCCTTGCTCTGCATTTATGTGCAAATACTGCAACGTACATGCAGCAAGTACTAACACAAGCAATTAATGAAGATGTGTAATAGTGACAATATGAGTGAAGGGAGCGATACATTGCAGGTGACTTGCTGACTTAGAGAGACAGAGAGAAATGAGCAACAGTCATTTAACTGACAGGCTGAGAAGGAGGGATGAAGAGTGAAGGAAGAGAGAGGTGATGGATAAAGAGAACTCAAGAGAGAAGAGGAGAAGAACCCAGGAGGAAGAAAAAATGCTTTTTACATATTCAGTTCTGCATGGCAGGACCACTTATGTATGTATGTGCACACCCAGTTATGACTTGCCTCACTTGTCAATGATTTTCATTTAGATAGTTTGTTATTGTATGACATGCTCTCTTACTCATATAGCAGTTCAGGCACAAGTTCGCACACAGGCACACACAAATATGTACTCACATGAATATATGATAATCTCTCACAAAATGAGCTCGGCGGTGTGCAGTCCCTCGTTAAAGTCTGTTTATATATAATCATATAAAACGATCAGCCAACCTCAAATCTGACTTGAAAATGAAAGTCCACAATCATATAGCTACGGCTGACGCAGCATCACGCATGTAAACATATGGCGACATGACATCCACATATATTAACTATATATTTAGGAGGACTAGTCATCTTTGTCTGAATATTTACTTACATTTAAAAGCTTCAATTAAATTAAATTACATTTTATTTATACAGCACCATTTTATAACAATACCAGTTGCCTCAAGGCCCTTTGTATTGAGCAAGCACTTGGCAACAGTGGGAAGGAAAAACTCCCTTTTAACAGGAAGAAACCTCTAGCAGAACCAGGCTCAGGGAGGGGGGACCATGTGCCTCACCCCACCCCATGGGGTGAGTGGAGGAAGACAGGACAAAGACACAATGACAATGGCAAGCATCAACAATGCTTCAGTAGCCAGTCCTAAGTGCATCCAAGAAGGGCTAAAAAGTTTAGTAGTCAGTTAACATACTTTAGTTCACAGTTCTGGTTATAGGTGTAACAGGCAGTATATTTTGACTTAATCAACTAGTAAATCACATAAATAAGCATCTGTGAGACTCTGTGGGGTCATGCGCCAAATATTCAGGTGGCCAATACAGGGCCCTGAAGAGTAAAAACACTGTTCCCAGAACAGCAGCAAAAGCCTGTCAGCTTTTCCATCAGTTTCAAACCCATAATTATTTATGCTTCACTTACTTTTTAAGTAAGCAAAAATAACAAACACTTGAATGTAACATGTTATTCAATCACTGTTTGGTTTTTTTTGTTCTCTAAAATGTTTCTCACAGAAATTGTGTAGTGTGCAAATACATAATTAACTTGTGATCATGTAGGTATTTGTTTTCTTTATAATGATTGCTGGCCTGATATGCCCAGCCCTAACCCAGCTTTTTATTTACCGCCTCATCACATGGGTTCATGTAAACACAGGCTATCATTGTCCTGCCCACTAATTAATGAGTCCAGTCAGAGTGCTGGATGCCTGCACGCGCATTCTGCCTCCTCAGAGAAAACCGCAGACAGCCCTGTGAATCACTGCATTCAAATAGTCTCATGGTAAAAGAGCAAAAATGATTGAATACCAAAAGGAGAAATTCATGAGCCTGGATGAGCGATGATAAATGTATTAGCACCAGATGACATTTCCATCACTACCTCATCGATCACCTAGGGGACGTTTTAAATTGTGGCCCGTGTGTGCGTCTTTGTGTGTGTGTGTGTGTGTGTGTGTGATATGCAGAATCAGACAGTTTAAGAAGTGTGTCCCTACTAAACACGCACGCATTGTGACAGATATGGGTGCAAACAAGATGCGGAAATCTGAGATTGCTACTGTGACTCTGATGTGTATGTGCCACAGATTTGTCTTAATTTTTTTTATAGCTATTTACACCTACTGCTCTTAGGATGCGGAGAAATTTCCACACATCAAAGTGGCTCAAACTTTGTACATGCAGCTGAATACACAATCACTCTGATCATATATTCTGCTGTTGTTTGCAAAAATTTTTCCATGCATGCAAATGAAAGATAAAGGTGCATCTAACTCATGACAAGGAATGTGATCTGCAGATAATAGTCAAGCAGCACTTTGAGAGCAATGGGAGAGCGCATCCTCCTCGGATGCCAAGCCCCTGTTTGCAATTTTTGAAGCTTTAGATTTTGATCTGAAAATGTAGGTTCTTCCTTTGCCTGTGCTTCACCTTTTACCCAAATGTTATGAAATTCAGCTTGGTAGTTTTTGTATAGGCTTGCCAGCAGACACACTAGCAAACAATAATCACATTTCCCCACTAAGGCAAGATGCGGAAGCATGGAGCTTCCTAGCCGCAGGATGAGTTTGAAACAAGGTGCAAATGGCTCAGTAAATCTGGCTCTCACTGCCTGCTCCACTCTGGCCTCTCTCTTGTTCTTTTGGTCTGTCTCTTGGTATGCAGCGACCACTCTCTTGCAGCTCAGACTCTCTTATCTAAATCTCCATTCAGACTGAGAAAGAGACAGAGCTGGGGAGAGAGAGTCAGCGATAGATAATACAGGTCACTCTCCAATGACAACTCTAAAAGGCATCTGGGGAGAGGAGAGAAAAGGAGAGCAAGGGAGCGAAAGGAGAAAAAAAAGAGCTGCTGCAAAACGTTTTATGGATTTCTGTTCTAAGCTGAGACCATGGAAAACATGCAGACTTAATAAGTAGCTTGATATGAAAGTTAGTGTACATCTGGTGATTTTCCCAGCTCACAGCATCTTAGCCATTTATTTTAAGATCCGCTGAAAGCCTGTGGCATTGATAAATCAGCAAAAATAGCCACCCCATGCCCGAGTAATGGAAAGCTAAGCTGAGCTACCATGAGCAGCATTAATGCTTATCAATGCAAGAAGGAATTTGTGCCTTTTGTATCTTTTGTCATTTTGATGCCATAAATAAGTCCTCACTCATTTTAAGAGAGTGTTGTTTTTGGTTTTGTACTTCCTTTCCTAAGGTCATTTTAGTCATGTTTAATTTACCACCAAAGATAAGTATAAGTATTTTTATGACATCTTTTTTTTTTTCTCTCTCTCTTACTCGTCGCACCCTGTGTTAATATTTGTGACTCTTGAAAGGGAAAACTTTGTCAGTCATTTCTCAAAATAGCTGCTGATCGTAATGTCAAGCAGAACCAGATGGCCTGCTCGCATAATCCTGTTTTCATCGGTAATTTAAATTTTGCAGGCATCTGTAAAAAGCGTAATTGTGTAGCATGTAAAGAAACAGAGGTTACAGATGTAGGTGTGTAACTGGATGTATGCCAATTTTAAATGTGTAACAAAACGTATAATTGAAGTATGCTGACGATAATATTCTGAGAAAGGTGAAACTGGAAAGTCATGAGCTGAACTGTGACAAATTGCGCTATCTTGAATGTTTACAGAGTTTCATGGTGGCATCATAGCTTTCCCTGTTTCCTATCAGTTTGTATCACATAAACAGAAACTTTATTCTTATGTTATCAATCATGCTGAACGTTGAACTCGATGTCTTAAACGTGCATATTTAAACTTCATATTATACTATGCTTCAACACGCTGTGCGCACACACACACACACACACACACACACACACACACACACACACAGTTTATACTATTCACCGCCATCCACCCCTACCCCCTATTTTTAATCTCCTCTTCCAAGTCACACACATGAAAACGAGCTGATGTAGATTGGAACTGATATCTAACGCTACACTAAGACACAAATATACATCCAAAGAGACACATACACACACCCGCACTATTTTTGAGTTATGTTTGGTCCTAATCTAGAGAAGTAGTAGAAATGAGAAAGGACCATTAGATGCATAGATGTTTGTTCTATAATTCAGCTGCTCAGTGCAGCACATCTGAGTTGGGCAGCATTTATAGATGTTCATTTATCTCTCCCGATTACTTTCAATCTACTCTTTACTTTACCTGCTTTTCTCTACATCCCTGGCAATACTTCTCCTCTGTCTCCCTCTCTTTCTTCTAACCTGAGGCAGGCAGTAAACTCCTAACTAAATTGAATTTGGCATGTTCTCAAACTGCTGTCGAATATAGTGCTGGAAGCAAATGCCAGTATTTTCATTTCTCCTCCAGATCTTTTCCTATAATGATGTCTGTGCCACTGAAGCAACTTGGAAGTTGCAGTGAGAGCTATAACACGACCAGCCAGTTCCTCAAAGACAGAAATCAGCATATTAGAATCAGGCAAATTCAAAAACACTATGATGAACACAGAAACAATGTTCACCCATTGTAGGCGAGGATGCACTGAGAGATACTAAAGCGGCTGTGAGAAATGCTGGCTAGTCTGCCCACACTGCAGGCATCAAAGCCTAAAACAGGACAGTTTACTGTGTTCCAGTGCAGTAAATGTGGAAACAAATCTACTTCGTCAGGCTGTTTGCTGTTACTTTTATTGGCTTTTTGAGTATGCACTGAGTAGATCTACACCCCAACACAACATGGCTTCTCAGGTATCTCTCTCTCTTTTTTTTTAGCATATTGATAGATTTTTAGCCAATTTTCCTTCATCAGCCACCCTTTTTCTTTTCCTTTTCCCATTCTCTATAAGCTCCTGTCAGAGGGCTGAAACATAGTCAGTTGGGATCCATCTCTCTTGCCTCTCTCATTCTGTATGCGCTATCAGATCTAGTTGGCATACCTATAGTAAGCCCTCCTGTCCAGGCTGAATGATTGTTAAAAGCCTATTGAGTTTCTTTGCGCTGGCTGCAATAGTTCTGTCCTTATACAGGTAATACGATGTGGGGTGTGCACTTAGTTTTCAACTTGCATATGTGTGTTGGTGATCTGTATGTAATGTGATGCAGTCTTTTAATTTAGGAAAGGAGACTCAGTCAGCAGGTAGAGGTTATGACCTCTGTAAGAGGACACACACACACACACACACACACACACACTGTAACCTAACATGAAATTGATTTCAAGGTAAAGTATCAGAACATGAGAACATGATGCTAATGCCGGGGGAATATGTGATTGCAGTCTCACAGTTTTGTATTCTATTCTCCAATTATTATATAAACTGCACATATAATCTGCCTTAGAAAATCATTAATGCAATTCATGTTATCTACACATTTCTCCCTGCAAACTAATTCATTAACTTTGGCTACTTGATGTATCACAAAAGAGGAAAACTTTTTCACCCTCAATTAATTTGCACAATATATGCATTATTAAAAGAAATAGCTTTAGTTAATTGTAAGTTAAATGTTTTAAAATTTGAATGTGTTTAATTTGATGAACCACCAACAGGTCTTCAAGTTTTGATCGACCTGTTTTACTCCACCTAAGAATTGCTGAGGACTTGACTGTGGTTTTGGAGCCACACAGAAGCTGTCGTCTTCTTGGCAGTAATGACTCGGAGATTCACTCGGAGAGAGCTGAGCAGCAGCAGTAACTGGATCAATGAAGAGACTGCAGTTAGAAAATAGGGGTCGTCGTAATCAATTAGAACCTTAACTGCTGCTGGAATGATAAAACATCAGCCACTGGAGCATCTCCGGCCACATATAAGCATTTTTTATTTTGAGAACGCTGCTTTGGTGAAATTGTTAAATATAAAGAGATCGCCAGGAAAAAACAATTACGTTTAAACCACTGAGATATCACTGAGTTATGCCCAACCTTATTCACATACAATGAATAGTTTATTGTAACCAGTGAGAACTTGGGATATCATCTCAGTTCATCCTTTGTCTGAACCAAGCCATTTCAGCTCTTTGCTCTTTAGGGCCATCCTTCCTTTAAGCCAAATTTCTTCTGATATGACTGCCCCTCTTCGGAAATAAAAACATTTAAACAGCAGATGGGTCGCGGTTACAACTTTGACCGTGTTTAATATGGACACTGAGTATTGTAACTATATATAGAAAAGCTATAAAAGACCCTCTTTAATTTTGAAATTTTAGGCCTGAACTTTCATTGCTCCCAAATATCCAGCTGACATGTAATAAAACAGATAACAGCATGGCAATTTGAAGAGAAAGACAAATTTTGCTGCACCATGCAGCCCAAATCAAGGCTTCGTGTACGAGGTAGATTTGCTTTCAGTTTGCGTGTGTCCTTCAGCTTCATCCTGGACTGCTTTTAATTCTTTTTTTTTTCTGATTTGCCTGATCAAAAGGCCACGGGCCAGGTCCAAACACCCTGCAAGTGTCAAATATTTTTCCACTTAATTGGCTGCTATTATGCTGCCTCATGTCAACACTTTGTCATGTTTCTCTTCTGTCCGGAAGTTTAACTGTCAGTTATCCATCTGTAGTGTTAATGGGAACCTGAAGCTATCTACACATGGTGACACAGCAGGTGTGAGCCTACCTTTGCTTAAACAAGTAAATATGTTTCATCGTCTCTTTTAAATGCACAGTGGTAAGTAGGAAGTTTTGCTGCAAATGCACAGATTGCACATGGGGTACGTCCTTTTTTTTTTTTCCTCACTTCAAAGCAAAATACAGGAAATTGTTTTCCATCCTAAAGCCCTCTGCCCAACTCTAATCATAGTTTCTCTCCTCTCCTCTCCCATTAAAAAAAAAATCTCATCATTCTATGTGCCCCGTGCCAAAATACCTGAACACAGGATTTAATGTCAATAGCAATCACACACGCACTGCCTGCACTCAAACACTAGGGCAGCTCTATAAATGGTTTATGTCACAATCTTTGTCAAGCACCGCACACACACCCAGCACCCATCACAGTATCATACAATCTCACACACATACAAACATACACACACTCCCCCAAGCACCAGTCATGGAATTGAAAAGCACTTCAGAAAAATAATGGAGCTGTGGCAGCCCTGAAGCATGTAAGTGTACATTGCTATGTGTGGGAGTTTTTTTTAAACTTATGAATGTGTGTGTGTGTGTGTGCGCGCGCATGAGAAAATGTGCAGTTCCGTAGTTTTACAGCCGTGATGCAATAAATGGTTGCGGTCAAAAGCAGTTGACCTATTTGCAAGGACAGTTGTGTTTATGTGTGTTTGATATAGACAGCGTGAGAGGGTGCGTGAGCTGTGATTTGGATGTGCACACATACAAAATACACTCCACAGTTATTTCTTAAGTTGTGCCATATGGATTTTGCATATAATAAACTTAATTTACAGTTTACAACCACGTGATTGTGTGGAATTGACTGAGTTTGTAATTGATGTTAAACAGCACACACACAAAAAAGTAATGTTGAGAACTGTGGTGGACTGAGAATACTCCTGCGACCGCAGAAGGTCGTGTAAGACGGACAAAGAATATAAAGAGCTTAGGAGTAAAGTAAAGAGGCTTTTCTTTTATCTGTCATTATTCAGACACATCAGTTAGATAGATAAATAGATGGAGAGAGAGCAAGAGAGAGAGAGGGATGGTTGCTTTGCTTGCAGAGACTTGGCTGGTGATGAATAACCCCATCTGCTTGTCATTACTACTAGAGCTACTAGTGCTACACGCACACACACAGCAGAATCTGTCACAGATCCCTTCTAAACAGCCTCAGGGGATCCAGGGAGAGAGCGAAAGATAAAGAGGGGGAAGAGAGAGCAGAGATCCTGGGTGTGTCCTGGGCTGTAGATAAGCACAGAGAGGTTGTGCTATGGAAATGAAAATCAGGACAAAACACACTAGGAGGGTAAACACCTGTTCCTCCGACTCATAGGTTTTCAAGCAAAACTATCTATTTTTAGTGGGCCATTAGACCAGATCTTAAGGGTAATTGTGACATTAGCTGGCAGCCTGGTATCATAAAATAAAGTGTATGATTAACATGTCAGTTTCCTTCCTACAAAATAATTGTGCATGTTTAGATGTATACTACCAGCACACTTACCTTTACTAAGAGACAGCAGTGAGATTATTAGCGAGTTAGCGGTGGCCGCTAGGATCCATGATAGCTTGTGCTGATCTACAACCTTTTGAAATGAAGCCCTTCAAGGGAATGATTGAGCTTGAGGTATTAAAGGTTGATTATGGAGGGACAGGACCAGAGATCAAACCAATCTAATGGAGGTTCACAGTGGGTTCACACTCCTACATGTCCAAGCATTTTCAAGGAAGATACTGACATTAAGGCTGTTATTTATCTGCGTCAGTTAGGAAGTGACACTGAATTCAGATGAGGAGACACTGAGGAGCTGGGCTCTACCTCAGTGGTTTTTACATTAAGAGCAACATTTGACAGAGACCTATATAGCTCATTAGACTGTAATCTCTAAAAGTAAGGCAGCCCAATATTCTATTTGATATGGCTGCTTTAGGCAAGTGAAATGTAGTTCGAATAATGTTTGGCTGGGAAAGAAAATACCTAACAATGGATGATTGAAAAATTCTCATCCAGACAGGTGAAAAATGCTGTAAAACGTGTAATAAATGAAATTAATTTGGAGAAAAGTTGTCTTGAAGCATGAAGAGTTTCCAGCCTGTAGTAGTAGAGAATTAAAGGAAATTCACTCCATATTTTACCGATCCCACGTAATTTTCTGGGGACCTGCCGATTGTTTTTGAGCTATTTTAGAGCTTGCAGTATTTTAAATCCCTCAAGCTGTTCTCGCTCCACTGTAGTCCTAAATCAAGAGCCCGGGGCAGTCGTCTTCCACTCTAACCAATCCAGCCAGTGGACAGCTTGTAGCCATGATAATAGCCAACACCTGGAGGACATGCCAAGAGTTGAGACAGTGTTAGTTGTGTATTATATATTAAAAACAGAGACTGAAACACACACAAAGTGAAATAAAAAAAAAAAAACTGTCTAGTAGCATTGTATCCATACTGATGTGATCAAACAACCACGTTACGCACTGTTTTTGGATTAAAGTTGCTGTACTGCATATCAGAATGATGTTACCACCCAAGGAAGAGTCAATCAAAGTGGTTACAGAACATCACAGCAATAACTGACAGTTATTTTTAGTTGACATTTTTCTGGCCTTGTGATGATGAATAACATGGCCTCACAGTTAACTTGCTGTTTGAGTGTGACTACAAGTAGATGTGACGCAAGTATAGGAAAAGCGAAACAACTAAAGGAAAAAGCAGCAGAGAGCCATCCAATAGCTCCTCCAAGGACACGATAATTACAAACGCTGGCTTTTTTAATGTGACTCAAATCTTCAGCTCTCTGTCTGTGCTACTCATACACCTCCACCCCCCCCTCACACACACACACACACACACACACACACACACACTTACACCTTACTGTTTTCTCTGGTCCCTTTGTGGTGAGTGTACAAGCGGTTTTGAAATGTTTCATATGTGTAGAACAAGGCTACTTTGTCTTCCTGCGTCGTACTTTTCTGACACACACAAAGACAAAGATAAGGGGAGAAGCGTCATTACCTGTGAGCGCAAGTAGGTATGATGACATCCCTATGCAATATCTATCTATTCACATCTCTGCCTGATCTCCTTATGTCTACGCCAAACACTGATGTACAATATGATGCAAACGCTACCTTAAAACGAGCCAGTAGCTGATCCTGTTGTTTGCATTGAAAAGATTAGTTGATAATTCTATAAACTGATTTGTTGTTTTGTTAAAAAGCCCAGACTTCAGTGTAATTCCACAAGAGCAGGTCCAGTTCTCAAATAATTTGTCAACACAGCGATGGAAGCATCAGTTTTCTAGACGTGTCACATCTATGGCTAATCTTTTATTCAGACTTTGGTTGTACAGGTGCAGGACGGTAGGGCTTTCTCCAAACAGTCAACCTCTGTTCAAATCTGCATTCCACTGTATTGCGATACAACACAAAGTTCCCTTTCCTGATGTGTTGCAATACACTAGGTAACCAAACAAAGAATTCAAATAGACTGTTCATATTTAGACACACATTCACATGCTTTTTAATGCAGACAGTTTGGTTTCTTCTCTGTCACTGTGGAGGTAAAAGTTTAGGGTGAAAAGGTTGAACGGCAGAGGGAACAGGGTGCGCTGCTGCTGACTGTTCAACAGGAACAAACAGACATAAAACAGGGCCATGAAAAGGACAACCATTTACATCACAGTCAACTCATTTGCTACCCATTTACTATTTGTGTGCGTGTTGTATTCTCTAACCTCCTACTGTGTCTCCCTGCGGGTCTGGCACACACACACACACACACACACACACACCCACACCCACACCCACACCCACCATTAAAATAAGTGTCCCTTTGACTGCAGTAGTGTTATGTAAATGAGTGACATCTCTCACACACCAAGCGCTTTCCTACTTTACAGCTTTGTCTTTAATAGCAGCCCTTCACTAATATGAATTGGTAGGAAGTCTTAACCAACCACTGTTTCCATAACGATAGCCCGCCTCCTCCAAGACCACCCACACTCTACTGTTATTACTGACATAATAAATTTCAGTGTCCAGTAAGTTCCAGCTCTTTGGCCAGGTGAACTCAAAGGTTTTTGTTTTTCTAACGTTTACTCACAACCTCAATGCGTTCTAATTTCTGTGTGTTTTGTTGTACTGCTATTGTGAACTCTGGAGGAGCATCGGTGATATTGTTCTTATTGTATCACAGGCAAGGAGACCAATAGGTCAGTCATGCACAAACCTTCATTGTTTCTTTAAGGCGTGTTGAAAAGGCAAACGATCTGCTGAGAGCAAAAATCTAATTAGATGACATTAGAGTTGCCATTTAAAAAACTTCTCATAAAGGCTTTCACTGACTCTATTCATTAGTTTGAAGTTTGCCTCTGTATTGTTGAAATCTTGAGGATTTTGGACTTGTTTTTGTGTGGTGGTGCACATGATTCACTTCGCACAGCAGTGAAAGACAGTGTGACTTTCCTACTGACTGAATGAAGATGAGGACAGTGCTCTGTTATCTTATTGTCTGTATAGGTATTAATTAAGGTCTAACAGTTTTTTTTTCTTACTCGTATTGTATGTGCTTCAAATCGGTTCCATCGATCATTTATTAAAAGCAAATGCCACTTCTTTCACCGCACTGTGTATGGTTATATTTTGAGCCTAAAAGTAGGTAAGTGGAGAGGTAAGATTTCAAGAAATCAAGAGACTGTATGAAATATGAGAAACAGTGGTGGTGAATAAACCCAGACTTTGCTTAGCATGTCCAACCAATCAGGAATGCCAAAAATAGCTTGATCATTATCCAAAACCACACACACGCTCGTGCAAGTTGAAGAACTGGAGGCCCCGGCCATGGAAAACTCATCAAATTAGAGTCTGAGAGGGCCAAAGAACACGTCTGCAAGAAAGAAAAAAAAAAAGAAAAGAAAAAAAAAGTCAAAATGGCATCCCCTCAAAGCTCAAAGCAGGTAGTATGAGTGTGTGATTGCTGTCAGGCTTGGTTTGCCTCAACAGAGCTGTTCGTCACTTGGAAACATGAAACGCACACACCACACTCAGATGCCCAGTGATCAAGCAGTGCCTGCACTTTGTTCCCTTTTTGCATCATTCTATTCTTTGTCTCTTCTCTTTTCCATTTCTGTAGTCCACCATTTCCTTCCTCATTTTATGTATTTTTGTTTCTCTCTCCTCCTCTTCCCCCTTACGTATATTTCTTCCGTTCCCGTTCCAAAATCATGTGGAAAATTCTGATTAGCAGCTATTAAAAATGAAACATTTACCAAAGCTATATATACTTTTGAGAAGATGCAGTTTAAGTCAAATCTTTCTTTAGCTTCACAGATGTGGAAATAACCTTTACAGTCACATCTCCAGTCATTCATTTCATTCGTCACTCATTCCTGTTGGTTGAAAACCTGCCTCATCAAGAACTAATAAAGCGTTTCAGCCCCCGTCTTTTCCCACCTGTATTTGCCCTAATATGCTCTTATCTTGCAGCTAAAAGCTTTTCTACTTCACTGCTTTGCTCTCATTTCCCTCCTGTGGCTCTGACTCACTACACTTCTCAGTACTCAATGCTGCTGATGTTTGTAATCTATGAATTTTACAATATTTTGTTATTGCTGTGAGTGTCAGTTCCATGTAAAACACACACTCTGGACAAGATGTTTTTTTTGTGTTTTTTTTTTTTCCCAGAGCACTCACCAAGATTGTGTAGTTCCTCCGATGAATAGAAAAGCTTTGATATTAGAGCTTTCACACAATGTAACGCTTTCATTTAAAGACAGCTGAGTTTATGGTGAGATAAGGAAGCAGATATTATGTACTGGCCTATTGTGATTAAAATTATGTGTGTGTTTAGGCCATGCCAGTGACCTGAATTACACACCTCAGTTTATCTAAGTCATGCTTCTGTCTGTCTGCCTCTCCTCCTGCTGTGTGTCTGTGTCTTTCCTTTCTCTATTAGTGTCTGTGCCTTCAGGCTTCCATCTTTTATTGTTCTGGACAAATAAAGAGATTGGGTCACACAGAAAAGAGGCCTACAAAAATCACTCCCTCACACATGGGCACATGCACGAGCACGTACACACACAATCAGATGGTTCTTCGTATGAAAGGGACATTGTGGTAGCATAGCTACAAATCCCAGCAGCCCTCAGCACTCAACAGCTAACACACACTTACACACAAACGCACCCACACAGACACACACAATTCTTATCGGACAAAACGTTCCTTGTCTTAAAGCCTGACCCGTCTAAACACACAACACTCACACATACACATGCACAGAGCTTCACAGAGGTGGATTACCCTCATTTACAAATGCATGGCTTTGTGACTGACCCGTTAGCAAAACTAGAGGGAGCAGTACCCAATGAATTATTCAGCGCCTCCTTAAGGGTTAAAACAGGCGGAAAATATGCTTGTTAAGATGTCAAGGACCAGACAGAATACACTTTTGAAGAAGGGTTAAAAAAAAAGAAAGAAGAAAGGTAGAAATTTTCTGTTTTAAAAAATGTTTTGGTTTTTATCAAAGATTATTTTTTGGTTGTGAGATATACAACAGATGGGCAAGGTTTCAAAGTGAATGCGACAAACGATGAGTATTTTGTCCTTCAAAACTTAGAACAATATGCTGAATTATTCAGTGCTTCTGTAAGACTGAAAACAGGCGGAAAAATATCACTTGTCAAGTTTTTGAATTAACGATAATTAAATATATAATTTACTAAAGGACAAAACGTAATACCAGCTCTCAAGGCTTATTAAAAAAAAAAAAAAAACAACAATCAAAAAATGTTATTATAAAAAGAGGGCATTTCTATGAAGAGCTCAGAGTTGTGATGAGTACTATTTTTTTTTCAAACGTCAGAGAAGGAAAATACAGCCTGTGTGTCACCTTCAAGCAGACACATGAATGAAATGATGAAACGACACAACTCTTCCATAAAGACAGACAATCAAAAATCCTTCCGATGATTACATGACTCGGTGGCCTTGGAGACTAAGGTAAATCAATCCCAAAAAAAAATCTCTACCAAACCCCCTTCCCTCCCCATCTCTCCCCCACTCGTCCCCTCCATCT